>PVIR01023044.1:0-27500 GCA_004026965.1 Petromus typicus | reverse complement strand
AAAAAAAAAAAAAAAAAAAAAAATTCAATGCAAGAAGAGCCTGGAGTGAAGTGTTTCAAGCCCTAAAAGAAAACAACTTCCAACCCACACTAATGTATCCTGCAAAACTATCCTTCAAATTTGATGGGGAAATAACATACATCCATGACAAAGAACACCTGAAAATTTTCACAAATATGAAACCTGTGCTCCAAAACATTCTAAAGAATATCTTGGAGAAAAATAAGGAAAGTTACAAATCCATGAGACCTAACCGAGTCAACCCATGGGACCAAACAAGAAACTGATGGGGAAAGGGCAAAAGTAGAATAACACAGCCAAAAACAGGAAAACATGGCAGCATTACATTTACCTATATCAGTCATAACAATTAATGTCAATGGACTCAATGTGCCAATTAAGAGATACAGACTGGCAGAGTGGATGAAAAAGCAAGATCCTACAATCTGCTGTATACAAGAAACACACCTAATTCAGAAAGAAACCCATGGACTGAAAGTAAAGGGATGGAAAACAATACTCCATGCGACAGGAAACAGCAAGAAAGCAGGAGTGGCAATCTTATTTGCAGACAATAGACTTCAAGCCAAAACTGATAGAGAGAGATAAAGATGGACACTATCCTTTAGTCCAGGGAAAAATCCAAGAGACAGAAACCACAATCTTAAATATCTATGCTCCAAATTCTAATGCACCCAGCTATGTAAAACAAACATTAATGGACATGAAAAAATAGATAAACTCCAATACAATAATAGTAGGGAACCTCAATACCCCACTGTCACAAAGAGACAGATTGACTGGACAAAAAGTCAGTAAGGAAATACTTGAGCTCAACCAGACTCTTTAGCAAATGGACTTAATAGATGTCTACAGAGTATTTCACCCCACAAAGTCAGAATTTACATTATTCTCAGCTGCTCATGGATCATTCTCCAAAATAGACCATGTGCTCGTTCATAGAACAGGTTTAAGCAAATATAAAGGGATTGAAGTTATCCCTTGTATACTGTTGGACCATAGTGCCCTGAAATTGGAGCTGAATAGCAAAAGAAAGCCCAGAATCCTCACAAACACATGGAAACTGAACAACACTGCTGACCAACCAATGGGTCACAGAAGAAATTAGAGAAGAAATTGAACAGTTCTTACAACTAGACAATAACCCCAGTGCAACATATAGAAATCTATGGGACACAATGAAAGCAGTTCTACGAGGAAAATTCAAGCAGTGAAGACCTACATCCAGAAAACGGAGCAAGCTCAAATAAACAATATAATGCTGAACCTCAAGCGACTAGAAAGAGAAGAGAAAAACAAACCCAAAGCTCAAATTAGGCAAGAAGTTATAAGGATCAGGGCAGAAATTATTGCAAAAGAGAAGAGAATGGTACCAAAAAAATCAATGAATCGAAAAGTTGGTTTTTTGAAAGGATAAACAAAATTGATAAACCCTTAGCCTACCTCATTGAACAAATGAAGGAAAAGGCCCATATATATGCTATTAGGAATGAGAATGGAGAAATTACTACCGACCCAGAGAAAGTCCAGAGGATAATAAACACCTACTTTGAAAATTTATACTTCAATAAAATGGAAAATGTAGAAGAAATGGATAGATTTCTAGACACATATGAACTTCCAAAGCTGAATAAAGAAGATATAGAAATGTTAAATACTCTAATAGCAATCTGTGAAATTGAAAATGTAATTTAAAACTTGCCAACAAAGAAAAAGACCTGGACCTGATGGTTTTACTGCTGAATTCGATAAAACTTTTAAAGAAGAGTTAGTGCCTCTACTTCTGAAACTGTCCAATGAAATTGAAAAGGAAGCAGTACTCCTAAACTCATTCCTGGAAGCAACCATTATCCTGATTCCAAAAGCAGAGAAAAACCCAACCAAAAAAAAATAGAAGTATAGGCCAATATCTTTAATGAACACTGATGCAAAAGTCATCAATAAGATACCGGCAAACAGAATACAGAGAATTATCAAAAAGATTATAAGCCCTGCCTAAGTTGGATTCATCCCAGGTATGCAAGGATAGTTCAACATACGTAAATCAATAAATGTTATACACTATATTAACAGATTCAAGGACAAAAACCATATAATCATCTCAATTGATGCAGAAAAAGCGTTTGACAACATACAACACCCATTTATGTTCAAAACCATACAGAAGATTGGAATAGATGGTCTGTATCTCAAACTAATAAAAGCTATCTATGAGGAACCATCAGCCAGCAGCATACTAAATGGTCAAAAATGGAAACCTTTAACTCTAAGATCAGGAACAAGACAAGGATGCCCTCTCTCACTACTTCTGTTCAATATTGTTTTTGAAATATTAGCCATAGCAATTAGGCAAGAGAAAGAAATAAAAGGAATAAAGATAGGAAAAGAAGAAGTTAAATTGTCATTATTTGCTGATGACATGATACTTTATCCAGAGGATCGTAAAAACTCAATTATAAAACTGCTGGACCTAATCGCCAATTTTAGCCGCGTAGCTGGTTACAAGGTCAACATTCAAAAATCAGTAGCCTTCGTATACACAAATAGTAGACCTACTGAGATAGAAATTGGGGAGTCAGTCCCTTTCACAATAGTACCCCCAAAAATAAAATATCTAGGAATCAATCTAACACCGTGTTTCTAAGCAACAGGGACGTGGTGGGGGGTATTATAACTCCAAACCTGAAACTATACAATAAAGCCACCATGATAAAAACTGCATGGTACTTGCAAAGTAACAGACCCGAGGATCAATGGAGTAGAGTAGAAGATCCAGAAACTACTCCAGATACACTGAGCTGCCTCAGTTTTGACAAAGGAGCCAAAAATCATCAATGGAGGAAATATAGCCTCTTTAACAAATGGTGCTGGAAAAACGGGGCTTTAACTTGCCAAAGACTAAAACTAGACCTAACTCTTTCACTGTGCACCAAGCTAAAATCAAAGTGGATAAGAGACCTAAATATTAAAACAGACACTCCACAAAGAATGGCTGCCATTTCAGAATTAGCCAGCAACAAATGTTGGTGAGGCTGCAGAGAAGAAGGAATCTTTCTCCACTGTTGGTGGGACTGTAGACTTGTACAACTCCTGTGGAGATCAGTTTGGAGATTCCTCAGAAAGCTAGGATGGAGGTCCCATTTGACCCGGCCATCGCTCTGCTAGGTATATACACAAAAGAATTAAAAAACTCATGTCATGTGACATATGTGCACCCATGTTTATAGCAGCTCAGTTTGTGATTGCTACATCTTGGAAACAACCCAAGTGTCCATCAACTGGAGACTGGATAAAAACGCTGTGGTTCTTCTACAGAATGGAGTATTACTTTGCTATAAAAAATGATAAGTTTGAATCATTTCTATTTAAATGAACATACCTTGAGGATATCCTCATAAGTGAAATAAATAGGTCACAGATAGGAAAATATCACTTCTTTTCTCTGGTATGAGAAAATAAAGATATAAATGAGTTCTAGAATTGTATGTTATATATTGTCAAATAGAAAATACTCAAAGTGAAATAGGGTAAAGGGGGAAAAATAATGAAATTGTAACAAAAAAGTAAGGAAACAAATTTTATGTATATGAGGGGGCGGTAGTGTGGGCAGGGCTATGGGAAAAAATGAGAATTAAGTTGTGTCTTTTGGGTCGGGGATTTAGCTCCGTGGTTCCGGCCCCTGTCTTGCAAGTGCAAGGACCTGGGTTTGATAACCCAGTAATCACATACCATACTGGGTGTGGAGACTCACACCCAGCAGCAACCAGTACCACATACCACAGTTCCAGGCGTGGTGGCTCACACCTGTAATCCCAGCACTCGGGAGGGAGAGGCAGGAGGATTGCTATGATCTGAGTTGGAGGCTGAGCTCACTGTCAGCCTGAATTCAAAGCGAAACCCTGTCTCAAAATCCAAAAAAATAAAATAAATAAATAAAATTAAAAATTAAAAAAAAATTAGTTGTGTCTTTTACTGGTACAAATTCCCATTGTGGACTCCAATGGTGATGTATATATGTAATGTACCAATAAAGATTTCAATTAAAACATATTATTGTATAGTTAAATATTTTGTCAATTTTTAATTAATAATAATAATAAGGTATATTTCCTGTTATTAGTAGTATGTTATGTGGGTTACTTTTATTCACAAAATAGATTCATAATTTTATCACCTAAAAATAAAACACTTGCATGGGTTATTTAATTCCAGAAAAGCTTTCAATTTTAGCAGAATTAAAATGGCAACATCAAAATGATAGATTTAAAATATCTAGGTTTAACTCTTTCAGGAAGATACCTACACAGAGAAATATTGGTCAGATGGGTTCTCTGAATTTAGTTTTTTGAGGAATTTCCAAGTTGGTTTCCAGAGTGTTCATACTAGTTTGCACTCTCTCTGACAATGTTCCGCTTTCCCTACAGCCTCACTAGCACTTGTCATTCTTGGAATTCTTAATAAAAAAAATTCTTTATAGAACAAGATGAAATGTCAGACCATCACATTATAGTGATACATGCATATCTATATTTATAGCAATACAACTCACAATAACTAAATCTTAGAATTGGTCTAAATGTCCAACAACAGACAAATGGACAAAAAAAGTGTGTTAAATATAGATGATGGAGTAGTCAGCAATAAAAAAGCTAGATTTCAGTCATTTGTGGCAAAATAGATGGACATTAAGGCATAATGCTGAGCAAAATAAATCAGACACAGAAGATTAAATATCACAAGTCCTTTTATATGAGAAACCTCAAATATAAATGAGCTAAAGAGCAAAATGAAAGATAGTAGGAAACAGGGAGATAGACCTATGCATACAGAGATTGATGGGGAGGTCAAGGAGGGACAGAGAGAGTGAAAAGGATTAAGATGTGATTTGTTACCTGTGTCAAGTTCCCAATATCAGTGTATTTATTCTGTATCTAAGACACATACTGATAAAATGTGAAAGTTTTCTGAGAACATGAAAAGTCTAGCTCTGTGCTGTGCAGCTTCCTGGATTTATACACTGATAAAAACACTTAGCACGGTGTTCCAAGTCACAGGTCTGCCTCAATCGGGAAAATGTGAGCTCTTTGAGAGGAAGTCAGGGCAGCTAATGCATTGTCCAACCTGTCCAGATGGAATTAAGAAGATGTAAATTGGCTGTTGAGTTATAAATGCCTTGGTTTCCTTAACCTAACTTTTAATGTGTGTAGCTTGTTACGCGCTTCATCTGAAAAAGGGACTAGAACAGTGTCATCAACATCCTTCAAAGCAATGAGCCTGAAGTACAGCCCTGGTCCCCAGTAACTTGGGTGCACTCTCTCCTACACTCCTCATGTCTTTGCCCACCTGTCTGTACCGCTTTCCAAGGTGCTAAACAGAGTTCCTGGCATGGTGACTGAGGGAGACCGTTCATTCTCACACACCAGGTAACCAGGCTGGCAGCTTCTCACTCTGTGGGTTTCTGTCCCAGCCGGGATTAGCCACTTCTGATATGAGCATCAAGTGGGAGAAGAAGGGAAGGCAGGAGGAAGGAAAGAAAGAAATTGCTCTCTGTATATTCATTAGTTCATTTGCTACAAATTCCACCTAGGGAGAAAACATGTTCAGAACATCGCCTGGCTTTTAGTAGGTGATTAACAAATGGGACACTTAAGAAAGGACACTTGGATTACTGCTGATCTACCATTTGGCGGGTTCAGTGTCAATCGCTTTCACACCAGATCTCACCTTAAAGATAATTCTCGAAATCATCATTAAGTGGTAGATCTTATAACTACTCTATTTTATAGAGCAAGCAAGTGAGTCCTGCTTCTGCATACAGGTTAGTAACCTGTCACAGACAAGGCACCATGGAGAAAAGATCACAACGAGTGAAATGGAATTTAGAGATGGTGGAACCTAATGTGCACTTTACTGATGGGGAAAATAACCCCCAAGAAGCAGAAGTGACTTTGCCAAGGTCTTACAAGAGTTAGTGCTGGAGGCTGGACCTGTACTCAACTCTCCTATCTCCGCTTGGGATTTCTTTGGCCCAAGTTGATACTCTCTCTCATTCCTGTCATTGCTGCCAGCACACAGGTCTGGAGGCCGACAGCCACACAGCTGTCCAGCCCCAAAGAGAACCAACAGTGAGTGACCCTTAAGCACCACTTAAAGACATCAGCTTCACGGATTCGGTTTGTCTACGCAAGGCAGCCTTGCATACAGATAGCCTTATATACGCTCTTGAAAACTGTAGGGTTTCTACATGTGACAGAGCAGCGTTTACCAAAGGACAGAGCCAGCTCTTTTTCTTGTTTCAACTTGACTCCATTATTCACCAATCTATTTTTCTTTCTACGAAGTATACCTGAATGGTTGATGACAGGATTTAACATTTAAACCCATAATATAATGATCCTTCTTTGTTCCTGTACCTTGACAATCTGTCAAATAATGCTATTGTGGATTGCTAAAAGCATGATTATGTTATTAGATAATTCCTCAGTTCAGCTCTTTGCATCTGTGCATGTTGCTGATGGCAGCCTCAGCCAACTGGTTGGGGATCAGTGAGCAAAGGAAAGGAACCTACAGACATGAACTTGTACTTCTGAGGGGAACTAGTGTTCACTGCTGCTGTCCGGATTCCAGAAGCAGCTGAGATGGCTCTTTCTCTGCATTTTAAGTCAACCTTCCTGATGGCCTTTACTTACCTCCTTCTGTACTATCTCAGGAGGAGAAGTGATTTATCCTTCAGTATGAGGTTTTCCTATTGATTACATATGATATGAAGTAGGCACTTTATCAAGCAAATGAAGAAGTAAGTGCATGCAAAGGACTTCGGTTATAATGAGCACACAGCCTCCTTCTCTCATGGTGGGATGGATGCAACAGTCTCCTAACCAGTTCCTCTGCCTCCCTCCCAGCTCCAAAACACCACCTCACAATGATTCTTCCGAACCACAAACCTGAGCATGTCATTCCCCTGTGAACTCTCAGTGTAACTTTAAACCTACAAAATGAATGTCAGCACATCAACGTGGCAGAAACAGGTGCTTGAGCAGCTGGTTCCAACCTGCAAGCTTAATGTCTCCACTTTATACCATAAGCATTCTACTCTAACATTACTTGCCTACTCATTTCCCAACAACACAGCCCATTCCTTGGCAAAGATAAGTCTCCAGCCCCTTCTGCACCTTATAATCTCCTGATTGCTTTAAGTCTTGGCATGATGGTTCAATTGCCTGGGATACCATTAATATTTTTACAGGTAAAATTATAGCACTTCTTTTGCATTAGAACACTCATTACATGAAATAAAGCTATCTGATTCCTTACCTACTTGACCTATTGTATTTTACTAAGCACCAGGTTATTTCCTAGGATGTAGGTACATAGTAGTGAATGAAATTCACACATTTACCACTTTAATGAAGTTTATCATAGGTTATCAAACTATTGAACACCAACACAGAATTTTCCTGTTCTTTCCTTCTTATAGTTCCTTTCTCCCTCTTCAAAGTGGAGCACCTTATCTTATATATCCTTATCCCCCTAGTAATTATATAAAATATTTATCATATAATCTCTCATTCTATTCAGAGCACTGAGTTGAATTCTATGTAGAATGCCAAGATGAACTACTCTTCACAAGATATCCATCGCATACAAAAACATGTGGACATTTTGCATAGAAACATTCTGATGACATCCACAAGTATATCCCTGGCATTATTTTTCACTTAGTCCTCCTTCAACACAGCCCCTGAAAATTTACTGCTCTGATTGCCCTCGACTATACATCCATTAGACATCACACTATGTGTTCCAACCAGTGTCCAACTATCATTTGATACTGCTGCATTGTTTTTTGTACTACTTTTAAGAAATAATATATATTCCCAGTTCGAGTAAAATTAAATATATGCATTGATCAAAAACTTGCCATACTATCTGAAATTGTTTCATGGTAGGTCAGGTGTGTAGACATTCTAAGTAGGCAGCTCCATCCTACCTAGTAGCTCTTCTTTCATATAATCTGAAACCCAGAAATACTTCCTACATAAAAGTAATATGTGTTTCCAAAAACATCTGATATCATAGAGAAAAAAATGAAACAAAAGAATAAATGGAATCTGAACAGAATGTGTGTCCAAATATGATGTAGGGTAAGGGTACATTTTTAAAATCTTGAAAATAATTTCAGAGCAGAAAAAATATTAATCAGGGAGGATTTATGAAATTCTACTTGGGATTATGAAAATATCTAACATCCTTCAAGGCAAAAGTCACACACAGTATGTTAGCCAATAAAAAAATAACAGGAAGGAAAAGAAACAAAAACAAAATGATAAGGAAAAAAAGTGAGTGTTAATGATAACAATCCCAGGCATGACACAGAGGACAAAATTAGCAGACAGGGACATTACTGTCCTTGCATTCCACATGATCAAGAAGCTAGAGAAGCTGGGTGTGGTGGCTTATGCCTGTAATCCCAGCACTCAGGAGGCAGAGGCAGGAGGATTGCTGAGTCTGAGGCTGAGTTTAGGATGAGCCCTAATTACAAAGTGAGACCTTGTCTCAAAAAGAAGAAGAAGAAGAAGAAGAAGAAGAAGAAGAAGAAGAAGAAGAAGAAGAAGAAGAAGAAGAAGAAGAAGAAGAAGCTCTGTCTTCACAAGATGCATTGCTCTGACTCTGTCTTTGTTCATTGTTCTTATGCTGACTCAAGTCACTGGATTATGGCTCACTTCAGTCTTCTACAGCTGTAGTTTAATGTAAGTAATTGCATTTACAAAGATTTTATTTGCAGGTGAGGGTTTAGGTAGATTGAAATTTTGTGGAGACACTCTGCAACCTAATATAATATGGGAAAAGAATTGGATTTCTGCTTAGCACTATACTTAAATATCAATTTCAGTTGTTTTAAGGATTTTAAGGATGCTTTGTAGTATATATAAATGAATAATTTTCAGCTCTGTGTTAGAAAACAATTTAAGCAAACACTTTTCACTACCTCACCCAGAACTGTATATTAATAGACTAAAAAAGAACTTATATGATCATCTTAGGAGACGTAGGATGGGAAAACATATAAAAATAATCCAACAAAAACTCTCAGAAATCTCGGACAGATGATCTCTCTCTCTACCCGATGAAGGACATTGATGAAAATCCATGGGTGACATCACACTGTGGTGAGTCTTCAGGCTTTTCCTCTCAGGTTAGAAACAAGGATAGGATGTTTCTTCTCCCTTCACACTTGTGTTCAATATTCCCCAGCATCCTCCTTCTATACACCACAGAGTCCCTTCAGAATGGCTGGTAGGCCCTTAGCCACGCCCTCTTGTCATTGTTGGCCTCGGGATTACTCTATTACTTTCCCCACCCTGGGGTGTGCCATCAACCGTGATGCCGCCTCCACTTATTGCCTCTCAGAGAGTGATGCATATCTTCTCACTGACTGGCTGGAATATTTTGTGTTTCATAGTCTCTAGTTTCTATCCTGAGAATCAAAGCAGTAGACCTTTCTGTTCTCCAATCCTACAATTTATCTGGGGATTATTAAAATGAAGTATTTAATAATCTCCATGACCTTTTATTCCCCAACCTCTGCCAAAATAACTCAATCAAAGAAATACAAGTTGAGACTCTTTTAATGATTCTACCAATTACCAACATAGTTTGTCTTCTGTAATTCTTTTCATCTGTTTATTAAATATATGCTTCCTTCTGGGAAGAAGTCTAATTCTTCTTCCTTCCACTATCCTTGTGATATACACTTAATGCCTTGATGCCTCCAGGCTTCATATTTTAAATTAAACACTGGAAAAAATATGGCACCACAAATGTAGCACTGCGCTTCTCTCTCTAGAATTAACTCTTGGGAATTAAAGTCACAGTGTTCAAGATGTGTCTCTGTTATTAATTCACAAACATTACATCAGAATATAACTTCCAAATTTTTGATAAATTGTTCTCTCTGAATTACTCTTCACCTTCTTTTTGTTTTTTATTTTTTGCTCAATGCATATTAAAAACTGCTGCCACAGACTGATTGGTGAATAGAGAAAGTCCTATAGGAAAAGAAAATTCGTAATTAAAATCAAAATAGTTCCCTTTATGAATTACCTAAAGTGATGATTGCAATATGGTAAAAAATATTTTTTCCATTGGAACAGATTAATAACAATGCTAAAACTTCTGTAAAGACACTAAAAGGACAATAAACACACATAGCACATATTCACATGTATAAGACACAATGAAACTCATAAGACAAATTATTGTGTGCACCACACAGATAAAATACATATATATGGAAATAGTAAAGATTTTTTTTTTACAACTCAATGCTCCATCAAATTTTTTTTGTCTAACGGTTGACTTGCATGAACTAGGAAAGCTGCCTGGTATCTAATTTGAGGCACCAGAAAATGTTATTCAGATGTGTTAGAAAATGAGAACAAATTATTGAAATATTATTTTATGGTATGGTAAAATAACCCAATTAAAAACATCTTCCAGGACCGAGAGCTTAACCCCCTCCCCTCTCTTTGCTAAATGATGTGATTCTGAGGAGTAGAGATTATAAAGAGTGGGGATGGGATCGGCCTTACTTTGCAAGAGAGAAGAATGAGATTGTTTATGGGACCAGGACCAACGCCACATTCCCTCTGTATGATATAATGAGAATGAGATTTTAAGCCATTGTCCCCTAAATCCAAAATCCCAGTCTAATGATGAAAATCAAGTAAGCTATATTCTGTTATATCAGTGCTACTCAAAACTGTCAAAGTTATCAAAATCAAAGAGAATCTGAGAAATTGCCAGGTATTGGGGCAAGCTAAGGATACAGGACATTTAAGTGTAATGTGGGATGAGCTTCTAGATGGATCCAGGGAGATATTACAGAAAAGGTAGCAAAATCCAATGAAACAGAATTCAGTTCATTGTAATACAGGAATTAAAAGACAGTAGTAACATACCAATGTTGACTCCTTAATTGTAACAAATGTACCATCTTGAAGCACGATTGTTAACCGTGAAACTGAATGGAAAGTACATAGGAACTCTCTGTAGTATCTGTGCAACATTTATATGAGTTGAAACCATTTTGAAATTTAAGAAAAATGTGTTACAAAGTACATTTCCTCATATCTTGCCAAGTTCTACTCAACAATATAACCAACTTCTGGAAGAGTGCTTTGCAAAAGCAGTAATGATTAATAGACTAGTGAAAAGTCACACGTTCAATTCATCTGGAACCTTTCCAGTTCAGGAATCTGAAAACTTTCTGAGTGGCCATTTTCTCACATATAAAATGGAATCCCCAGTATTTATTCTGCCTCTCTATTCTAAAAGAAAAGAAAAAAAGAGCAAGAAATATAAATTGAGTACCAATTCTGTGCCAGACAACCTATGTATCTTCACCTTCTTTAAACTTTACAATCTTATTTTTCTCATGCCTGTGCCTTCTTTCAGTCCCTCCACTTCAATAGAGGCATAAACTTTGTTTCCTTTTTATCTTCAAAATTTTATTTCCTTTCTTTACTTCCCTCAGTTCCTCTTCCCCTTTGAAGATTTTTTCTATTTCACAGTATCTACTGTTCATTTTGGACCTCATTTAAACTTCTATTTCTCAAACTAGAGAAATAGTACAGTCTTTAAATGTGTGTCCTATTTCATTCACTTACAAGAATGGCCTCAGTGTGCATCCATTTAACTATAAATGTCTCTATTTTTCTTTATGGCTGAGTAATACTCCATCTTACTGTTTTAGTTTGTTTGTTTTTGTTTTTTGTTTTTTTTGAGACAGGGTCTTGCCTTGTAGTTCAGGCTGGCCCTGAGCTCATTCTCAAGCTCACATTTCAGCAATCCTCCTGCCTCTGCCTCTAGAGTGCTGGGATTACAGGCGTGAGCCACCACACCCGGCACTGTGGTATGTGGTACTGATTGCTGCTGGGCATAACCCAAGCCCAATACTATATGTGGTTAACGGGGATCGAACCTGGGTCCTTGCACTTGCAAGACAGGTGCAGGAACCACTGAGCTAAATTCCTGGCCCATACTCCATCTTATTTTTTAAAAAAATCACATCTTCTCTGTCTAGTCTCCCGTTGACAGGCTTTGGGGTTGTTTCTAAGATTTAACTATCACAAACTGCTTCTGTAAACATGGGTGCACATACATCACTGTGGTATGATGCTTTTAATTCTTTGTGAATATACCCAGCAGGGAAATTGCAGAGTCAAATGGAACCTCTAATCCTAGTTTTTCTGAAGACTCTCCACACTGATTTCTTCAGTGGCTGCACCAGTCTACATTCCCACCAACAATGGAGAAAGGTTTCCTTTCTCTCCACAGCCCTACCAGCATTTGTTATTGGTTGATTTTTTTGACAGTAGCCATTCTTTATGGAGTGAAATAGAATCTCAGTGTTGTTTTTATCTACATCACTTGAATGACCAGTGATGTTGAACTTTTCTTCATTTGTTTGCTGCTTTTACTTCTTCATGTGAAACACATCTGTTCATCTCAGATACCTATTTTTGAATTGGGTCTTTAAATTAGAGGGGTCTGATTTTTAAAGTTCTTTATGTATTCTAGATAGTAGTCCTTTGAATTACAGCTGGTAAAATTTTTTCTCACATTGTAGGTTGTCTTTTTGCTCCATTGGTGGTTTCTCTTACTGTGCAGAAGTTTTTAAATAGGATATGATCCCAATTGTTTATTCTTTCTGCTAGTTTCCATGCTACTGAGGTATTATTCAAAAAGTCTTTTCCTACCTATTTGGAAGTTTTTTCCTACCTATTGTCTTTCCTAACCCTATTGTCTCCAAGAGCTCTAACTAATCTACCTTCAAGCAAGTTTAATGTTTCTGTTTTAATATTCAGATCTTTAATCCACTTCAATTTCAGTTTAGTGCATGATGAAAGAAGTAGATCTAGTTCTAATCTTTGCAAGCTGAAACCCAGTTTTTTCCAGCACCATTTATTGAAAAGATTATCTTTTCTTTCATGAAGGTATTTGATTCCTTCATCAAAGAAGAAATGGCTTAGTAGGTCTGGAGTTGTTTCTGCATCTTTTAGTTTGTTCTATTGATCCTCAGGTCTGTTTCTTTGCCAGTACCATGCTGTTTTTATCACAGTAGCTTTGTAGTAATTTCAAATTGGGAATTGTGACACCCCCTAGAAACTGGGCATATTAAGTCCATTTGGGAGATAGAGGAGGCACAAAGAAATTAAATACTTTTCCTAAAGTCATTATTAGCAAGGATCTAACAACAAAAAAGATTTTACACCAAAGTTCTTTCTCTCCTTCTTGCCTCCAAGCTGCCTCTCATAGAACATAAGCACAAAAGTCTTGTCAAATGCCACACAGCTACAACCCTGTGTTAACACTATGACCAACACAAATTCGTGTAAGGCTTGGTGAATTTCCAGTCACAAATATCCTGTTGAACAAAGAGCTGGTTGGGTGATAAATACTTGAGCAGCCTCTCAAAAACGTCAGCATCTGCAGCTCCAGCTGAGTTCTCATGTCCCTCTTCCTGCAGCTTCAGGGCCATCTGCAGAATGTTCTGCCTGCTTTTTGGCACCTTGGCAGATTCTTTCTTCCTGTTGAAGAATGTTTTGTACCCATATTATCCAGGGCAGAAGCCTGAGAGGCATATTGGTAATGTTATGTGATAATAGTGTATCAAATTCATATTGCTAGCTTTGCCAAATGAAATTTAATTAAGCACAAAAGTGGTTTACTGCAATGAAATCCACATGTGTTCTTGAAAGTCAGGCATGCCTTTAGGTACTTGGAAAATACTCCAAATGCATGTTATTACAAGAATTTTGTTATCAGCCAGAAACAAATCTTTAGATGCTAAGTATAGGTTTTGAAATATGTGAGCATCTTGGAATCTCAGTGTTAATGCGTCAGTTTATCTGCATGAAGTAAACAAGATTCTGTGCCTAGGCCAGGCCATAATCCTCCCCCTCACTAATCAAAACACAATAGACCTTACTTTTCTTGAAAATCTAGACCGATTTTTCCAAAGATCTAAGCAACAGAGAGAGTTGAAATGATTGTTTTCACTTTAAGGGTATTATTTGCTTTTGAACCCAAGCATTTGTTTTGGATGCATAAAAAATCACCAGTGGTTTAATCCAAAGGACTACTAAAGATCATCCACATCAATCCCCTCCATTATAAATGGTGAAATATAGGCCTCAGTGGGTGGCTAGCACAGGACGGCATAGAGAGCTAATGGCAAGGCTGGTACCATAATCAGTTCTGGCCTGGTGGGATATGGCTCACGTGGATATTCCACTTTGACAGGAGACCCATTAGATGACCTCTGTCTCAAAGAGTCCATGATGCATATGTGACCTTTAAACTTCATCCTTCCAGTGGAAAATGAACAACCACTATCTAACCAGAGAAAAGTACTCACTGTACCCAGAACGAGGATCAGTTTAATTTCAAAACTGGAAAGGCACTGTGTTTTCCAAAAATATCAATATCATAAAAGACAAAGAAAGATCAGGAAAAACATTCCTGCTGAAAGATTGTTCGGGCCAGAGATTTACGCCCCTCCAGATTTCACGCTTTGAAATCCTAATACCAAGTGGAATGGTATTAGGATTTGGGACTTGTAAGAGTGATTAGCTCACAAGATCAGAGTCCTTGGCGATTAGTTCCTGAGATTCCAGGGAGGCCTTTTGCCTCTTTTATGATCTGAGAATGCACAGTCCTGAGATTAGGAAGCAGGCTCTGGACAACACTGTATCAGCCAGCAGCTTGGGCTTCTACTTCTCAGCTTCCAGGACTGTGAGGAAGAAACATCTGGTGTTTACAAGGCATCCAGGCCGGGGTTTTCTGATATAGCAGCCCCTAAGATTAGATAGAGGCTAAGAGACACCAGGTCTAAATACATTGTGAAATTTGAGGAGGTATTATAGTAATAGTGTTGAGTCAATCAATAATTAGCATATAGAACAAAAATGGGACAAAAGTACTGGATCAGTATTAAGTTTACTGAGGTTAATAACAATACCTAGAAAATGGCTAGCAAAATGTTTAGGAGTAAATGAACAGGACACACAACTCACTCTCAGTTTTGTTAAAAGAAAAAAAATGGCAAGATGTCTGGACAGACAGAACAAAGAAAAGCAAAACATCAACAATAGATAAAACTGGATATACGCTATAAGGATACACTTTATTTTTGTGACTTTTCTCTGTGAGTTCAAAAATATTCCAAATAAAAAAGATTTTTAAAAATTTTAGCCATGCAAATGAGTACCACAAAGTTATAACCACACTTTATTCAAGAGCAAAAGAGGGCATTTTAAGAACATCTCCAAAAATATGCAGTCGAGGCTATGAGAATATGACATCCTTCATGCGCATTTACCACAAAACCAAAATGTCACTAAATACAAGCAGTGGCTAGGATCACCTCAGAAGGCCTCCCAGTTTGGTTTCTGACTTAATTAGGGGCTGGCTCCCCCCACCAAGCAGTCTGCTGTGACCCAGCCATTTCTTATATTTCATAGTGGAAAAAATCACTGTTATCCTAAAAGCTTCAGTGAAAAACTGACACCTTGAATGTAGTAAAATCATTAACTCATCTTTCTCTTAAAAAACAAATAATATGTCAAGGTTATAGTTCTGAATATAAACAAGGAAGTGGGCCACTCTGAGGATTCTGGTTATAATAAAGAAAGACCATCATCAATTCCCTGATGGCTTGAACAACGAGGTTTATGAGAGAATTCCATGCATACTTTGCTTAATTACACTGGCCCAGAAGAGCAATGCTCTCCATCTTTTCTAAGCACGCCACCTGGTTATGGCCATTGCCTGTCAGCTGTCTGCTCCCTGAGTCCATGCCAGGCCTGATTGTCCACAGAGGGCAATTTACATTTACACACAAGCCAGGTAGCTTTGATGCTCTCCACGGCTAGAAACAAGGTACTACTCAGTGTCTGTGTGTACTTGGAGTCCACATTAATTGGTGTTCTCTGTTAATGAAAAGGTTTCTTTACTAAGTCCTTGACAATTGGACTTATATCAGTAGATACTCTCCCCAGCGTGTTAGACATCATGACATGTGCTCTTTTGTGCAGAAAGGACTAAGCCCAAGTCTTGGTGCCACCCCAGGAAGCTTGTATTTGACTTGGCATAAGCAGCCAAACTGGTTGTCGACCACAGACCCAGAACTTCCCTGTACAATGGGTCCTGTTAAGTGCAGTCACCAGGCACAGAGGGTACCTGCTCCACACTGATCAGCCAACCATGATTAGCAGCCCAGGTGTCCTGTGCTCTCTCTTCATGGAACAACCTTTTCAATGATAATGATACCTGATTAGAAACAAGGATCTAATCAAAGAAAGGAAGGACTTTTGGTGGTGGGAAGCAGGACTACTGGATGGCGAGAGTGTTCTAGAAGAGAATGTTCTAAGCAGAGGAAACTGCAGGCACAAGTGCCACTGAGAAGAGAGAGGACGGATGGGAGGGGGGACTGTCGTAAGGTACAAGAAGTATCACATGCGGAGTTCATCCCTCCATCTGCCACATCTCTACATGGTGTGGAAGTGACCCCACTTCTGTGCATGATGGTGCCATCTACTTCCACCTCAAAAATTAGCCCATATCCTCGGGTAAACATTTTGACGCCATTTCACCTCAGCTGTTTGTTCAGAAGTTTTGAGTACTAAATTTGGATTTTGACATTAAATTTTCCTTTTAAAATATTCCTAAGATGTCTCAGGCAGACCGAGTAGGGAACAATCATTTTAGTCAGGTCAACACTGGGATCTCTTTTACAAGACTTTTCTTCCCCCATCATTTATCTCTATAGTTCTATATTTTAAAAATGTTGATGTTCTGCATTTACAGAAGCACTGATATCCACTGCTAAGGAAAGACAAGGTGGTACAGAAGCCTTGGTTGATTTGGCTAGATAATCTTATTTTCTGAAATGTAGGTAGCAACCCCTATTGCCTTGGTGGACTGGTGACGAATCTATGGTACCTGTGACCGCAGACACATAGAGGCCTCTCTGCTGATCGGGGAGCCAACTCAGTTGGCAGCTGAGCATTGATAACAGTTGTTCTTCCTAATCTAAGACCTCAGTTTTCACATTGAATTGCAGTAATGGCACTCTGTGGGTTTGGAGTTGCAGTTTGAGCATTCTATCTCTCAAAGGTTCTGCATTACTGGCTCAGCACATGGTCATTGCAGGTGATGAGAGGCCACGTGGAGGAAGGAGTCTAAAGCAAGAGTTCTGGGAAGCAGTCACATGGGAGTTTCAGATCAGCAAGGGAGAATTACCAGGAAGATAACCCCACCTTCCACAGGCAGGCAGTTTTCAGGCCTGGAGATTCTGCTTCATTGCTGTGACCCTGGCCTAACTGCTGGGTGTCACAAGAGCCTCTAGATACCTAGAATGTGCCACTGTGTGTTATTGACCTTAGTAAAGTGCCACTGGATGTTGCTAGGAAGGAGGGTGAGATGAGGCATTTTGAGAAGCATTGATTTGACTGACCTCCTGATATCAGTGGGTAAATGGAAGAAATTAGTAGGAAACTATGCTGCTCCTTTATAATTGCCTGTATTTTAGGGCCCACAAAGTCAAAGCATGAGTAAAGCAAAGTCAAAGTAGAACATCAAAGATATTTTGGAGAATTTTTAAATTTTTAGCTATGATGTAGAAATACTTTCTGATGTGAAAGATATTTAAAATTATTAAGTAACTAGCATCAGATTTCCAGGTATGTCTGAAACAACTATTTTTCTATCATCACATGCCTAATTCCCACTGGGCACTCACTGTAATGCGCACCTGCAATCTTAGGATCCTGGGAGACTGAAGCAGGGATATCTACAAGTTTGAGTCCACCCTGATCAATTTAACAGCAACTTAGAAGATCCTGTCTTGAAGACTTTGGGGGGATAGCTCAGTGTGAAGGCTCTGGATTTAATTCCCAGTCACATTTAAAAAAAATCTACTCAATTTACTGTCACTTTTCCACATAATTTTCCCTGCAAGATGTCCCACCAAAATGAATGCATGAGAGCTTGTTTGGAGGTTTTCGCAGCAGAGTGCAGCTACTCGTATACCCTGACCGAGGAAACGGTCCTCTATCCGGGGTAGTCGTCCTCTTCAACCTCACCCTCACATCCGTAAGTGTGAAGTATCTAGCAAGCATGTCAATTTGGGTGTTCACTTCAAATGAATTGTCTTCTCTGATCACATCACGTTAACACAGAACCACATAGGGTTTCTCAGTGAGACTCCAGCACCTCTGAATTGGCTGTGACCCTGAGCTCCTGTGCCAGGAGAAGGTCAAGCACTTTGAGTGCCTTGGGTCCGATCCACCAGGATAGTTCTGAATTTTGAACAGTTCGCCCATCGTTTTCACAAGATAACGTTGGGGCAAGAAGACATGGGAAAATAATTTTACTCACTCAGGTATTTGTAATTGAATAAAAGTTTGTTTACAGCTTTTATACTCCTCATTGTGAACTATTAGGATACTACAATTGTGCTTAATGATACAATTAATCTGCACTCAACACTATTTCCTTTTTTATAGAAGACAGTAACAATAAAAGTTCTAAGGAAGAAAAATCAGCTCTAATTTTAACACTTCAAAATAATTTTATCTAGTCTATTATTAACTTTAATTTGCATATTTGCAATTATATCACATGTAATTTTTATAGTCTACTATTTCACCTAATTCGCAGTTACAAATATTTTCCATGTTGACACATATTTTTAATTTTTGGTGTAAAATCTACACTTTTTCTGGCTGTATGATTCATTAAACATTCTAATAATTACCTAGGACACTTGATTTGTTTCCAACTTTGTGTTATTTCAAAAAGGCTGCAGTCAATAACATCTACATGTAATTTTTCACTAAAATAAATGCCCAGAACTGATAAAAGTGAGAACATTTTCTGGCTTTTAACCCAAACTATACATTAATAGCTCTGGACAAGCTCTAAGAGACAGATTTGCGAGTTCTCCTCTCCTGGGCTGGGACCCGACTTCTCTGCAGCACTGGCCATCTTGGCACTAGTGTTATGACCCCTCCACACCCAACCCAGGCCAGGCATCGGAAGCATTCGGAAAGACACGTTAAACTTGGCTCTGCGAACCTCAGTCACTCTCACACTTCATTACTTTATCTCTGCTCTTTTTTCTTTCTAAAGAAATATCATTTCTTTTTATGAATGGGGTGTATACGAACCTTAGTTGTCTGGGCATATTCTGAAAAATCCACGACTACGGTAACCAAGTGAGTAATAAGAACTATTGCTACAACCAGTGCTTCCAAAGGCAATGTGACCCCATATCTGCCCAAGATGGTTAGAGAAGAGCAAGAAGGCAGAAGGTAAGTGCTCTACAAACACCACAGGAATTTCTAAAAGCAGGGTTCAGACGATGAGCCCCTAAATTTGCCTTTCTGTTTGTCACATAAAGGGAAAAATATATTTGATCCTGTTTGCAGTTTCCAGGCACCTAGCTCCTAAAATTCTAGGAATTTCGTGAATGATAAGATTGATAGCAGTGTCTTTTTTTTACTCCTAACAAGCACCTATAGACCGGACTGTAGTTTACGGCATTGCGGTAATGGCGGTAGATTCCTATATGATATCCACACAGGGAGCGGTGTCGAGGGGGTCATCTGCACCACTTCCCGACCTCCTGACAGAGCTGGAGACTGTGTGCTCACCGATGAGTAAGTTTAACCAAGCATACCTATGCACTGAAGCCACCACATGTAAGAGAGTTATTTCCAGGCCCCTAAATAACATGTCCAATGCTGAGAAGGTGGCCTACATGAAATCTCTGGTTACCTGAGCTATTTCAATTTTACTGAACTGCATATTTCTAATAAACAGTAAATAAAGTACTTTCCAATTACTGAACCCAAGAAGTATCGTCGTGATCCCAAACTTTATCATCCAAGAGAAATGTGGGTACCCTGGGTCCACATTTATAGATGGGACCTAAAAATTAAAAAGTAGTTTTGTGGGAATAAAACAGCCTGGCATGTACCAATATCCTCCAAATGAATTACACATGCAGTAACATTTAGGAAGCGTTGCTCTGTACTACTGAGCTGGGTTTTTTTGTTTTGTTTTGTTTTTTTGAGTGATTATAAAATTTCTTCTCCTTTCCTCTACTCAAATCTGAGGCCTCATGCATTCTAGGCAAGTACCATCCCACCAAGTTACACCTCTAAACCCAGAATGTGTTTATGTTTCATATGAAAGTTGTAACTGAAAATTACCACATGCCCAGAAAAACAAGTTTGCTAAATTTTAAAGACTGTAGAAAATGAAAAAATGTGTTTAGAGAACTGGCCCCACCCCCAGTACAGGTATGTTGTCTTCTCCAACTCTCCTTCTGCAGTTCTCTGGACACCATCTGATTGTCCAGGAATTTAATTTTATTCTGATTCTATGTATCTGGGGCTAGTAGCAAACCTCACAAGTTTAGGCAGAGTAATAGTGTTGTCAGATCTGGACTTGAGAATACCCTGGAAGCAGCCCTGAAAGTAAACAAGAGGGAAAGACACTGAAATCTAGTGTCTCAGTCAGTAGCTCAGTTGGAAATAAAGATGGAATAATTTGGTTTATTGCTCTGGCTTTGGATAGAGGAGGGGACAGAGGAACTGTAGGGATGGAATCCACTGCGTGCACTGAAGGTGAAAGGAAAGAATCTAGAAAGACTATGTCTCTGAACACCTCTCTACTCTATACAGAGGATTCTAAAAAAACTAAAAAACTGCTAGACTTCATTGCCAAATTTAGTAGTGTAGCTGGATACAAGGTCAATGCTCAAAAAATCAATAGCCTTTGTATACACAAACAACAGACCCACTGAGACAAAAATTGGGAAGTCAGTCCCTTTCACAACAACACCCAATAAAATGAAATATCTAGGAATCAATCTAACAAAGGAGGTGAAAGACCTCTATTCTAAAAACTACAGCACTCTGAAAAAGGAGATAGAAGAAGATATCAAAAAATGGAAAGACATACCTTGCACCTGGGTAGGAAGAACCAGTATCATCAAAATGGTTATACTCCCTCGACTACTATATAGACTCATTGCAATCTGGATTGAAATCCCAACAGCATATTTCACAGATCTAGAGAAAAAATGCACAAAAATTCATCTGGAACCACAGAAGACCTAGAATAGCGAAAGCAATTCTAAGCAACAAAGACATGGTGGGGGTATTACGATCCCAAACCTGAAACTATACTGTAAAGCCACTGTGATAAAAACTGTATGGTGCTAGCAAAGTAACAAACCTGAGGGTCAGTGGAGTAGATTAGAAGATCCAGAAACAACTCCAGATACACTAAGTCTAAAGGAGCCAAAAATCCTCAGTGGAGGAAAGATAGCCTCTTTAACAAATGGTGCTGGGAAAACTGGGCTTTAACCTGCCAAAGACTAAAGTTAGACCTGTCTCTTTCACCATGTACCAAGCTAAAATCAAAGTGGATTAGAGACCTAAATATTAAAACAGACACACTAAACCTGCCTCAAAACAGGTTAGGTAAAACCCTTGAAGACATTGGCTTAACGAAAGACTTCCAGAACAAAACCTCTATAGCATGAGCACTGGCAGAAATGGGATCTCATTCTATTCAAATGGGGATAATTTTGTAATTTAATTGTATTCACTTGAATGAAAAATAAAAAAATAGGCACAGAACAATCATTTATCCTGTTGTAGGATAAATTCTTACCATCTAAGGAAGGTAAGTTGCCATTGGCTCATAAAATCTCGGGCTTAAGTGATGGAAGTTTTTTCCCTAACACTTACTTACTTATCTATCGCTGCATAATCAATTACTCCAAAATTTAGTGGCTCAAAATGTTAAATGCTCATTAATCCACAGTTTTTGTGAGTCAGGCCTTCCAGAGTGGCATTCCCACCCCCGGTGCCATCCAGGCTGCAGACTGAAGGAAGCTGAAGAGTTCACTTGCACATCTGCTAGCTGGAGCCTCAGTTCCTCCCTAAGTGGCCTCAAGACCTAAAGGGTGACTTCCCCCAGGGCAAGTGTGCCTAGCCCTGAGATCATGTCCTAAATATCTACTGATTTACCAGGTAAGCCTCACTCCACAGGAAACAGGACTGTACAGGGTATGAGATAAGGCTACCAGGACCATCTGGTAGCTAGCAACCTACCCTCTGACTCTGAGAAAAGAAGTCACTCTCATCCATGAACCCCATTTTGCAGATGAAATAGCAAATGCCAAGTGTGCTATGGTGGAAAGAATATGTCCTGGAGTCAGATGGTTGAGCCTCAGCTCTGTTGCTATCAAATGACCCTGGGGAAGTCACATCTCAGGCCTCGCAGTCCTCCCATATAACATCAGGATAATAGGCTGACTTCTCAGGAGATGTTGAAAAGGAATACTGGGATCTGACCTCATGGGGTCGTGAATGACTGAGGAAGAGGTTGAGAAGTTGTTCCATGGGAAGTCAGTGGGTTTTAACAGCTTTTAAACTTTGGGAAATTGGGAAATGGGCAGTGTGTTGAATACTCTTCTGGAAACAGTGTAGAGAATTAAGCAGAAAGGCAAAAACAAGAGTAGACAGACTAATGTCATGCAGCATCTAGGAATGAGGCACAAGATCCCATGCTCAGCTCTTCGTGATAAGGACAAAAGCAAAGCCCAACCCTAGAAACAGAAGGGACCGTCGATCTGTGTCTCTTTCTACATGGAGCATTTCAAGGAGAGATCTACTCAGTGTTGAAGACATTGTCAACATCTGTCCACCTTTTGCTTTTTTCCTGAAATGACAACTGGAATCCTGAAGAACTCACTGATTTTACAAAATCATTCATTTTTGCCCTGAGACATATGAGAAGAACAAAACCAATACACATAGAGGAACTATGAAATAGGACATCTCCGTTAGACGATCTGCATTTGACTTCAAGTTTTTCCTCATAGACTTGGTTCAAGTCTTTAGTCTAGCCAATAAAACATTAAAAATATAATTCTTAGTGGCAAAATGAAACATAATTATTAGTGGGAAAATAGCATTATATCTATCACTGTGTCAGTAAGAGAAGAAAAATTAAAAAGTGATCTAGCATCTGTTGAAAATGTATGTGAATTTTTAGCCAGGTGTACTGGTGCATGCCTGTAATTCTAGTACTTGGGAAGATCAATGTGAATTTGAGGCCAGCTTGGGCTACATAGTGAGTTCAAAGTCAGTCTGTACTACTCAGAAAATCATTGTTCCACAAAAACAGAGAGAGAGAGAGAGAGAGTGTATGAGAGAGAGAGAGAGAGAGAGAGAGAGAGGAAGGGAGGAAGGTGAGAAGGAAGGAGGGAGGAAGGAGATATATGCCTATTCTTTCTTTTCTCCTAAGTTCAGAAAGTTATTCTATTTGCTATCTATATGGTGTCCAAAATGAACTGATAGAGTACATATATAATGGAGACAAATATGAGCTCAGATTTAAAGTCTCCACTACAAGCATAGCTAATGTCATGGGTTTCTTTGTTCTTATTTGTAGTGCACATAGGTTTGGAGGATATAAGCTACCTTAATAGCTTTCCTTTGGATAACAAGAATATCTTCTACTAAATGCAACTCTGAAAGATTAGAGACATGAAAAAGAATTTTAAGAGCCACAATCCTCTGTCTTCCTACTTAAATAAACCTTGTCTATTCTTATAATTATTGTCTTACACCATAAACTACAGAGCTAAAAAAAACTCCCACTCTTTCCACAAACTCACTCATGCAGAGACCATTTGTGATTGATGGACCAGTGAGGTTGCAATGTGCAAATGGAGTTGAAACATCCCAAGATTAAACATTTTCTGGATAAGAGATTGGCACTGGTCCAGTTTTACAAACTTGGCCACACAGTACAGGGAGGAGCATGCAAAGAGAGAAGCTTGGTCTCAGCCAGGGACAAGAATAACCCCTCCCCTCTGAAGCCTTCATTTGTACCCAACAAACTTCCTCTTTCATCCTCTATACTCATTTACTCAACAAATATTGAATGAGGACCTATAGAACCCACTTTGAGCTAGCCCCTGAGGAAATACACTAAGAATATACAGTTAGTTAAGAAAGGAAATAAGATCAGAGAAATTTACAGTCTAGGGCAGTTTTTCTTAAACCAGGTCCACAAAAAATTACCTACAGCTTTAAAAAGTATTATTGGTCTCCACTGCTCACCAATTAAATTATAATCTTGAAAGGAAGCCATATATAGATCCAAAGTCAAGACTCACTAGGGAAAAGACAGACAAATATTGTCTGTCATACTTCATTGTTGAGGAAGTACAAAGTTTATCAGAGCCTAGAGGAAAGGCCCTATCAGACTTTGTGTAGGCCAGGGTTTGGCTGAAAGTGACCTGATATCCTATGTTTTTTCTTGAGAAGGAAATAAAGTAACACAGGAAAGCAGATTATGGAAGGAGAGTTGAGGGGACAGTATGTGCAAGAGGAGAAATAGGAGGACATTTCCCAGAAGTACAAACTGTGCAGCATAGCAAGAACAAAGAGCCTTAGGGGGGAAGAGATGAATGCCCAGAGATGAGGTGAAAGAAACAGACAATAGGTCAGAGTCTTCTTGGCTCATCACCCTGCCACATCCTGGCTTGAAGCTGCCATGGCAGGACCCTGAGGTAAGTCATGATGGTCTACTTGGGGAGCCAGACCTGAGCAACAATAACATGAACTACAAGATGTATTTGCAGATGATCAGTGAGCAGAAAATGGAGGCCATTACCATCAGCTTCTCCTACCTGCCAACACCATCACCCAGCTAGCTCTAGCACTAGCCTTTTGTATTTCACTTTTACCAGAACAGCTGTATTCCAGAAGACAACATCTATGGAGATATGCTCTCTGAATTTTTTTTCTCATCATCATTGTGTTTGCTTTCCTCAGTGATCCATTTATTTGACCTCATCCAGCCCGTGGCCAATGATTTTTGGACTCAGCACGATACCACATAGCAGATCTGACAGATAGATAGATTCCAGGCTCTTGCATATGACAAGTAAAGGATTGCAAGTATACATCCAAAGGCAAAAGCAAAAACAGCTACATTTATTGAAGATAACAGAAAGATGTGTACAGGGCAGGCCCATGCCAATAGAAACAAAAGGGGTGACATGTTGGAACAATCAGAAAATTAAAAGTACAGCAGAGAGATAAATGAGTCTTTCAGATCTTAAAAGGCATGACCAAGCCCAGGGACTTCTCATTGGGTCTCTGGGTAAGATTAAGAGGAATGATTGACAGGGCACTGAGTCATCTCAGGAGCTTCTAGTACACAAGCCTACTCCAGAGTTCACTGATTAAATTACACACAGGAGAGATAATCCACATTTATGAACCTTCAAAGGGGGAAAAGGTTACTGCAGGTCAGGCTTTGAGATCTAACATGCATGTTTCCAGGGCCTGAAGCTTTAGAAATTCCCTGAATCTCTGCTGGTTTTTTTTTTTTTTTTCACTTCCCTGAAAACAATGTAGGGAGCATTGGTCCTGAGGTGTTGTACAAATTCAAGTGGGAAAGAGAGGCAAATCTCCCAGCTCTCTGTACTAAGTGTGCATGCTCTAATTTCTGTCCTTGAACTTCCCCCTCTCCCGCAGTTTTGAGCAAATTCCATTCCCAATGTATTGACTAAATCCAAAACTTCAAGACACCAAACATCACAGAAGCAGACATCACAGAGCATGTTATGAACTTCCACATGATCCCCTGAGAGAGGATCATCATCCGCCTTTTTGACATACTAACATTTGAGCTTTTCTGGCGGGGCCCTGAAAGCCTTGTTGATCGAGAGGTACAGTCTCTGCAGGACCATCAGTATCTTCTGAAAGTGAGCTAGCTTTGCTCCATTATTTTGCACAGTTTCACCAAGTACAGTTGGGACCAACTCATCCTGGACATCTGTAGCAGCAGCGGCATCTAGCTGGGCATGATCCTCTGTTGGTTTTCACAGATGAGAACTTGTTACTGTGCAAGCATCAAGGATATTCATACTACCACCAGGTAGATCTAATGGGCCTACTTCAGCTCTCCTCTGGTATCTGGACCTACACTACATAGTTTAACCCCATATCTTCTTTTCTGACAGCAGTAAGGATATACCTTTTCAAGATCATCTGGCAGCTGGTTGAATTGAACATCTTATTCTTGAAGTATATCTTTGTGTTCCAAGCCCTTCATCCATTAAGGTAGTGTAGAATTCTCCCCATTAGATGCATCATGGATCCCATTACACTTACTTCCCTGATACATAGTACAAATGAGTGAGAATATAGTGGTATTTTGGGGTCATTGATTTGCTAGAAGCTATTGTTGTTATCAGGAATTTTACTTCAATATATATCCCAAAAGAAATGAATATATATGTTCATTTAAAGGCATACACTAAGCTGTTTATAGAAGAATTATTAATACAGTATATCTCAGTTGTTCAGAGTTCCTGGCCTCAGTCATTGTCTAATATTTCCTCAAAATGTAACTAAAAATTGCTTGCAGAAATCCCCAGAATTTCATGGAAACCAAAAATATAGTCCACAATTGTTTTTATGATGACATATTTGCATGTAGCCAATCAGAGAGTGTTATTTAGTCTCCTTGCTGATGATTGGGGGGCTGCCCTGTCACCCAGCTGAGGCAGATGGGCCAGCAAATACCCTGTGATCCCTGAGATGCCTTCAATAGTCCTGCACCTTCTAAGGAACCTGAGCACCAGAGGAAGTTCAAGACACTCCAGGAGAAGGTGGAAATACTGTATAATGTTTTTATTAAAATATTACTATACTATATATAGTATTTTATTAAATTACCTAGCATATTTAGGGCTATATAGCATATTCAGTGTTCAAGCTGTAAAAATAGGTATTTATGGTCACTTTCTGACCACATCTGAAATTCACCATGTTGCACAATTTACAGAGGCTCAAGTAGCATAACAGCAGCACATTTCATGGGTCACTGTAAAGCCCAGAGTGGGAAATGGCCCAAGTGTCCCTCAGCAACGATACAGATACATAAATTCCGATCTATTCACACAATGAAAATGATTTGCAATTGCACAAAACAAAATGGATAAGTCACACAGGCCTCTCATTAAACAAAAGATCTAGCAGAGAGCGTACATACTGCACAAGTAGGTGGCTTTTCTTCAGATTTTTTTTTAATCTTTATTGGTACATTACATATACGCATCATGATTGTACTCCATAATGGGGATTTGTACCAGTATAAGACACAACTTAATTCTCATTTTTTCCCATAGTCCTACCCAAACTACCGCCCCCCCATATACATAAAATTTGTTTCCTTACTTTTTTGTTACAATCTCAACATTTTCCCCCTTCTTTCTATTTTACATTGAGCATTTTCTATTAAACAATATATAACATACAATTCTTTTTTTTTAAATTATCTTTATTGGTACATTAAATATACACATCATG
>PVIR01023043.1:0-27513 GCA_004026965.1 Petromus typicus | reverse complement strand
ACAATCCTCCTGCCTCTGCCTCCCGAGTGCTGGGATTACAGGCGTGAGCCACCACGCCCGGCACTGTGGATGTGGTACTGGTTGCTGCTGGGTGTGGGTCTCCACACCCAGTATAGGTATGTGGTTACCGGGGAATCGAACCCGGGCCCTTGCGCTTGCAAGACAGGCGCCGGAACCACTGAGCTAACTCCCCGGCCCTTCACGGGTTTAAGTTTTAAAGGAAAGAATTTCTATTTTTATAATTTGGAAAAACCATATTGTAGCAATATACTATCTGTAGCTGATAAAATATATTTGGATTGTTGCTAAGGCAAAACACAGTATTTTTGAAAAACAAATTGAGATCACCAGCAACCTATGAAAAGAAAGGCATGCCTTTAATAACATTATCTGAAAGTCAACTTGATCATATATGCATATATTTGAGAAAAAAACTTTAAGATAAAAAAATTATTTTGAGCTCAAACAAAACAATTAAGATGAGTTATACAACTGGACAAACAGATAAACAGACAAACATATAAGACAGACAAACATATAAGACAATCTATAAAATTAAGAGTGCACTCAAATATATTTGGCCAAACTGAATTATAATACCTCTTGTATAATTTTTTGTCTTCTACTTGTAATTAAGATCAGTCAAAAACTTTTTGTAAGTCAATTAACAGATATCTTATGATTAGAATCAGAAGGAATGTAAAGTGCTTTATACCTGTGAGGAATATTGTGAGGTTGTCCCCCCAAAAGATTCATGTATATATTTATATATATACATGTATATATGTATACTATATTATATATAATATACATAATATACACATATATATTTTATATACATGTATATATGTACACTATATTATATATAATATGCATAATATATACATAATATATATTAATATAATATATATTATACATTAATATATACATAATATATATATTATTATTAACCCACAAATCTATTCTTGTTCTCCCTCTGGAGGTGATGTCTTGGTCCTGGACTTGCTCTTGGTCCTAATCCTGCAATGAATTTGTTGGTCATTGCAGGTGAGGTGGGTTGCTCAGGTGCAGCTGGCTCATCATTCTCAGCAGGGGTGCTGTTATCTGTTTTCAGAGATGTTGGTGATTTCACGAGCATGATCCATGGTTGTACATCCTGAGAGGGCAGCCACAAGGTTTCATTGGTATCTGTCAGCACACAAGGGAAACTTCTCCCCCGAGTTATTAAAGCAGTAGGGCTACTACCTGTTTCAACATCTTTCCAAAGGACTTGTGGTTTTGGGGTTTTAGCCATGAGATCTTTATGCCAATGGAGCATAGCAGGAAATTGCATGAAATATGCTGTGGGATTTAAAAGGTTAGGTACAAAAACAGATAGATCTAAATGGGCCTGTGGAGGTAGCTGACTTTCCCTTTTTGACCGTTTAAGTAGCTGATGTTTAAGAGTGGCATGGGCTCTTTCTACTATGGCTTGTCCTTGTGGATTATATGGAATACCAATATTGTCGTGTCCTGTTCCCAACGGCTACTCATCTGGCAGTGAACCACGGGTGGGGGTCATCACAAGGAGACAAAATGGTGGAGAAGCCTTTATTACCAGCACTCTCAGCACTTATATACAGCCCCACTTCTTTGTTCTCATCCGCCCCAAACCACCCTTATAGGGGGCGGTCTCCATCTATTTTCCCTTAATCACTGTGGCCCAGAGGAACCCGCTGTGTACGTGCTGCCTTGCACTTCCTTTATGGAGTCAGCGTTGTTTAGCCCCAGGGGACCCCACATCTTCCCCCTTCTTCTTTAGACACCAAAAGGCTTGACCAGTGCCTGTCTTAGGTTGAGGATGATGCACTTCACTGCTTACCCATCATCGGGTGTACCAGCGGCGCCGGCGGATACCCCTGTCTTAGGCTGCTAGTGCTGCATTTCCTTCTTACCCGTCTTTGACTACCTAGCCATCCAACTGTGGGAGGAGGGGTCTCCAGCTTCCATCGCCACGAGGGCCTGATGTACAACATGTAGCTGTTGGTCATTACATTTTTTCCAGACACACAGAGCAAATATCACAACTCCAAACCCCAATAACAACAATATCCCCAGCAATTGAACCATCAGTGGAGGAATCTCCCGAGCAGCAGATCGCTCGGTGTCCTCCTGAGCCTCCGTCACCCTCAGTGCCACCCTCAGTGGGTGATGCAGGAGCACCGGCAGGACAACCAGAACCAACCTTCTTGAAGGGAATTATGAAGAAAGAATAGGGCATGAGCGGAATGCAGAGGTTATTTGCTGAAAAATTAAGGCGGGCAATGGCAAAGCAGAGCATGTGGGCCAATCGGAAGGCCTCTGAGGTATTGGTCAGCATGACATCAAAAGGGATGATGGCCTTGCCCACATTTATCACTCTTCCCCCCTTGTAGCACTGTCTGGGTCTGGACCACGAACTTCATGGAGGAGACCTCCGGGGCACCTTCGCAATCTTTCCCGGAGCGAACATCTTCGATCTTTTCCATTTGTACTTCCAGTTTTTCCACCTGCCCTAAATCTAAATTCTGAAGTGACTGTTGGGAGACCTCCTCTTGGACATCTTGGAGGGTCCTCTCACCATCCTCGATGGCCTCTTTCACTTTTGCCTGGTTAGTCAAAAGCGCATCGCGCACCAGCCTCCAGAGGGAGAAGGCAGCCATGGGGAAAGAATCTGGGTCATCTCTAAGAGCCTTTTGGAGATCGTTTTTGACATGGTCCCAGTCAGACAACATAAGGCTTCCACCGTGCCGAAACCAAGGACTAAAATAATTGGCAGTCTCTACCAATAGCGAGGCACTGTCTGCCTTAATAGCAGTGCCATTTTGTTGTAGGAGGAGGCGGACCTGCCACTCCATAACCTGTCTAGAGTGGGAGGACACCATAGCGAGACAGTCCTGAATTCAATACACCCCTACTTACTGTGCCTGCCCGGGGTGGCCCAGTGGCAAGTCCTCACGATGCCAGATCTCAGTTAGGACCTCCAGTTGTTGCATCCTATTCCTGAAGGCTACTCATCTGGCAGTGAACCACAGGCGGGAGTCATCACGAGGAGACGAAATGGTGGAGAAGGCTTTATTGCCAGCACTCTCAGCACTTATATACAGCCCCACTTCCTTGTTCTCAACTGCCCACAAACCAGCCTTATAGGGGGTCTCTCTATTTTCCCTTAATCACTGTGGCCCAGAGGGGCCCACTGTGTACATGCCACCTTGCACTTCCTTCATGGAGTGAGCATTGTTTAGCCCCAGGGGACCCCACACAGTATTATGCTTAACATGCCAAATAAGAAAGAATTTTTGTATAAATTTATTAACATATGATGGACCATTACCAGTCTTAATGTTTTGGGGCACTCCCATGGCAGCAAAGGTGGACAAGCAGTGCTGCTGAATGTAGTGACCTTTCTCACCAGAGTGACATGTGGCATGTATCATGTGTGAAAATGTGTCTACAGAAACATGAACAAACCGAGACTTACCAAAAGAGGGGATGTGTGTCACATCCATCTGCCAAATCATGTTACTGGCTAGGCCTCGAGGGTTAGTTCGCTTGGGGGAAACGGGCTGTGCAATCCATTGGCAACTATGACAAGCCCTAACTATCTGCTGTGTTTGGGTCAAGATAGATAAAAGTCACATCGCAGTGCCTCAGAGTTCTGATGAAAATAGCTATGCAATTCCTTAGCCTGATCAAAGGCAGCAAGAAATCTTATAGGCTGATCTGCTTGTCTGTTGCCATATGAAAGTGGCCCAGAAAGATTGGTATGTGATTGAATATGTCCAATATAAAAGGGAGCAATTCTTTGGCGGATAGCCTTTTTTTTTTTTTTTTTTTTCTGAGACAGAGTCTCGCTTTGTGGTTCAGGCTGGCCCTGAACTCAGCCTCAAACTCACATCACAGCAATCCTCCTGCGTCTGCCTCCCAAGTGCTGGGGTTACAGGCGTGAGCCACCACGCCCAGCATTGTGGTATGTGGTGCTGGTTGCTACTGGGGTGAGTCTCCACATCCAGTATTGTATGTGGTTTCTGAGGAACTGAACCTGGGTCCTTGCACTTGCAGGACAGGCGCCGGAACCACTGAGCTAACTCCCCAGCCCTGGCGGATAGCCTTTTGTAATCTTAAAAACAAGTTCAGTAATTCAGGTTTCAAGGTAGAGTGGACCACAGCTCCTTCTAGTTGTTGGGCTAAAGAAACTGCATAAGAGGAATCACTTAAGATATTGAGGGGCTGGGAAGGAAAGTTTTCAATCACAAATAAAATTGCTAGCAATTCTGACCTCTAAGCAGAGACACCGGGTGTAGGTAACACATAGCTAAAGGAAGTACTCCAAATTACTCCTTGGCCTTTAGAGGAGCCATCAGTGAGATAAGTGGAAGCATCTTGTAATGGTTGAAATTGAGTAACTTTAGGAAAAATAAATTCATGTCATGTAAAAAACTGAAACAGAGAATTACTAGGATGGTGATTATCTATCTGTCCTAAGAAATCTGCAAAGGTACTTGCCAATATAAGGCAGTTTGTAGCAGTGATTGCATTTGAACCTTATTGTTTGGGATAATAATAAAATGAAGATCAACTTCAAATAACTGTCCAGTCCAGTTACGTCCTAAAGAAACTACTTTTGCAATTTGCTCTAGATATAACTGTAGAGATTTTACTAACTGGTTAGATAAAAACAGCCATTCCATGGGAAAGACTTGTTTTTCATAGCATTGTCCTATTAAACCTGTAGGTGAATGGGAGGTGTTAAGTACAAATAAATAAATTGAATACTTAGGGTTAATGTGAAAAACTTGTTGGTTATGTATGACCTCTTCTATTGGTTGTAACTCCTTTTGTGTCTCTGGAGTAGTTAATTTTTGAGGGGAATTAAGATTATAATCTTCCTGTAATATTACATACAAGTTCCATAATTGAAAAGTCAGTAACCCTATTTTAGGCCTAATCCAATTAATATCACTTAATGTTTTTTGAAAATCATTTAGTGTTTTTAATTTGCCTATTCTAAATTGTATTTTTTGTGACTTAACAGACCACTCTGATAGCAAAGTAGCCAGGTAAGTACAAGGCTCGGATAGTTGGAACTTTTGAGGTACAATGCCCAGTCCAAAGCATAAGTCCTTCTTTGCAACAGCCAAGGCTTGAAAAAGGAGCTGTTGTGAACTGTCCAAGACTAATATCTCATCCACACAAAGTGTTAAATATACAGCACATAAATCTTGAAATAAACCCCCTTTGCTGTACTTTTTGGGAATAATAAAGACAGGTATGTTACAAGGGCTCATAGATGGCTCTAAATGCCCTTTAAGATGTTTTGATATAAGTAGCTCTAAAATAGTTAGGTTTTTTGTGGTAGGGGCCATTGATTAACCCAAATGGGATCACTTGATTTGCATTGCAAAGGCAAAACTGCTTTTGGTGGAGAAACTTTAATAGCCCCAACTAAAAACCTTTGATCATATCCAATTCCAAAATGCTTGTACTTTTGTGGCTGTTTTACCCACTGCATTCTGCCCTGCTTGCCTAACCCATTTCCTGGTTCATATCCCATTTTATACATCATTTGTTCAACTAGTGAAGTTTTAGGGGGGAAAGTAGTCACTACAGCTTTCCATCCTTCCAATAAATCTCTTTTCCCTAAATTTACAGATATAGGACCTATGTAAGGACAATGTGTCCCAGTGGACCATCAGGTCCTTCATAAGGTAAAGGTAGGGAGCTTTGTAGAGCTTGTTGAGGGTCACCAAGGCCTACCAATAACATTTTAACTTGTTTTGTATCTAAAGCTGGGGACCATAAGGATGAGGATATGATGGATATATTCATGCCTGTGTCTATTAACCCTGTGAATAACTTGTCATTCAACTTAATTTTACACATTGATCAGTTTTTTGGAAATCTCTTGAGTGAAATAAACCTCTTTTTGAGAAACTTCTGGCTGAAAATCTTGAGAATTTTTAAGGCTAACATTATTTAATTTTTGTTTAGGCAAGAGCAACAATTCTGCAATATAATCTCCTTGTTCAAGTACCCAAAGTCCTTTAGAACTAACAGGAACACACAATTCAGAGCTGTAATCAGAATCAATAACTGCAGGAATAACAGTAATGCCTTTCAAAGTCTGAGAGAGATTTGCAATCATCAACCAATTGTTCCAGGTGGTGGCGGGCAGTAAATTCTTGTGGGAACAGATACAGGAGTCTCACCTCCCAGCAGGTGAACTCTCTGAGAAGCAGAAAGATCTAATACTGAGCTCCTGAGTGTTCCTGTGATGAGGGAAGAAATATCCCTCTGGACACTCATGCCATCTGGTCTTGTACTTATGCAGGGGTCTGAACTGGGTATAGCTGGCTCAGAGGGAGTGGAGTCCACTGGTCTTGATCTCCTATTGTTTCCTGAACCTGGGGAAGGGTGTGATTTTTGTTTCCCTGGCAATCATTTGCCATCCTTATCATATTTAGAATGACAAGCCTGGGCCAGGGAGTTAGCTCAGTGGTTCCGGCACCTGTCTTGCAAGCGCAAGGACCTGGGTTCGATTCCCCGGTAACCACATACAATACTGGGTGTGGAGACCCACACCCAGCAGCAACCAGTACCACATACCACAGTGCCGGGCATGGTGGCTCACGCCTGTCATCCCAGCACTTGGGAGGCAGAGGCAGGAGGATTGTGATGTGAGTTTGAGGCTGAGCTGAGGGCCAGCCTGAACCACAAAGCGAGACCCTGTCTCAAAAAAAAAAAAAATAGAATGACAAGCCTTAGCCCAGTGAATGCCTTTTTGGTGCCTTTTTGGCAGGGAGGGCAAGAGCTGGGTGGTAACGTAATCTCTTTGGATGCCTGACTTGGTTTCAGGTCAGCTTGTAAAGCTGCGTTGATTTTACAGTTTTTTCTGAGATGTCCCATTTTTCCACAATTAAAACACTTTAATGCACTACCTTCACCACATAAATGTTGGGAGATGGCTTGAACCATTAGGGCAGCATTGTATGAAGGAGACCCAATATTTTGATATGCTTTAATATATACTCCAAGATCATTAGAAGAGCGTACAGGATTTATCGCCTGTTTACAATCCAGATTAGCATTCTTATAGGCTAGTTGTAAAGCCAAAATGTTTGCGGCCTGGGAATTAGATATCTGTCTCCTAGTAACTTGTTGCAATTAGGCTACAAAATGCATGAAAGCTTCCATTGGCCCTTATATGATTTGAGTAAAAGACTGCATCGGCACACCGTCAACTGGCACAGAGGCCCAAGCCCTCTGCATGAGGTTCTGTAGCTGGCAAAAGAGTAGCGCTGGTATATTTTCCCATACCAGATAGCATATCACAACTAACCTCTTTGACCTGAGCATCTCCCAGGGCATTTTTTCGAGCCTGCTCTCTCATTAAGGAACGCAGTTCCACCTCAAAATGGACATATTGAGCAGGGGACAGGCACGTTTTTGCAAGATAAAAGACATAATGCCGAACCAGAGAATAAGTCTGAAGTACAATGTCTAGCAAACCCAACGTATAGGGGCTTTGGACACCATTAGTCAGCATACTTTTCCTGAGCTCTTTTAGGATATTAAAATCAAATGAGCTATGAACACACATATCCACCCCTGGGGTGTCAGGGTCAGGTAGAAGAGAGATAGGAAAGCACAAAGGGTCTTCAACTGCTTTGCCTGTTGTAACAGCCTTTTGTAGAGTATGGCGGTAGGGAGTGAACCTAGGAGGAGGCTTTAAGGGGGGTGCAACAAGACCTTTGTGTAACACCTGAGGAAGCTGTGGGGCTAGTGATTTAGGGTTTTCCTCAGATGGGGCTGAAACAGCCTGTTGCAACTGTGGAGCTGAAGCTGCAGTAAAAGGAAAGCAAATGGGTGAAAAAGCCGAACACAGGGAAGCGTGGCCAGAAGGGCAAGTGGAGGGAGGGGTAGTCACAGCCTCCCAAACTGACTGAGAGAGTTTGAGAGCAGAGCAGACTAAGGCCCAAGTGCTTAATGTTTGAGGGGAAAGGCGATCCCCTCTTTGCTTTGCTTCCCAAAGAATGGTTCCTACATGCTCCCATGTTGCTAAGTTAATTGTCCTCTCCTTGGCGAAAGATGGAGCATATCTTTCTATATCTTTTAGCAATTTTATCACATCTTTTTTTAGTATTAAATATGCTGCTTGCTTTAACAGCGACTTAAACAATTTGACAAATTTACACTGACCTGAATGCAGAGATTGACCCATGTTTTTAACTCAGCAGAGATAGAGGATTACTTCCAGCTCAACACACTTACCAGTAATGTCCTGCGTCCGCGTTGGGAATCATCCTGGGAGATCCGTGTGCTGTCACTTGTACTCCGAGTTTGTCTCACAGGCAAATTTATCAGTAGATCCGATTTAAATACGTGTTGGGCGCCAAATGTAGTAAACAGGGGAAGGGAACATAACTAGAACTTTTGCATTACATTCTAGTCTCCTGTGAGTTCATGGCACACAGCAAAATAATTAATAATTAGGCAGAAATGAGACTTAGAGAAAACTGAGCTTGGGTTTGATCCATGCTACTCTGGGCGGCAAGGACTCTGGACCCAGCCTACCACACCTTTTATTATCTACATTTCAAAATACTCGGGAAGGCAGGGCCACACCAACAATAGTCCTAGAGAAGTTATGTAGATGAGGATTCCTCGGGGCAAGGCAGATGTCAGCAATAGTCCTTGAGAAGGGGCAGATCCGGTGCAGTTCTGCCCTGAAGCATCACAGCATGTGGGACCATTGAGTCCCTGTTGCTACCAGAGATGAAGACAAGAGTCAAGTCCAAAGTCCGTCTGTAGGCAGGAAGTCCTGGTCAATTTAGACCTTGCAATTCCCAAACAGGGTGGTTCCCAGCACTCCTCAGATGTTCAGGAGGAAAGGCTTACCTCAGTAGCTGGGGTATAGGACAGCAGGTGGAACTCTGTGTTGAGCTAGAGACATCCTGGCCTGTTTTCTTCTAATTGAAGGTAGGAGAGCAGAAGGCAAGGCTGTGGACTTCTGGCATATGTTCACAATAGCAAGAGGGGTAAGTGGCAGGCAGCTCTCAAGGTCTTCAGTAGAGAGTCAGATGACTAAACATGTAAAAGACTCAACAGGACAATTAGTTTGCATAACTCAGATGTGAAAAAGAAACTAAAGCACAAACTATCAAAGATGAGGAATCATCCCTTCCTATAGCCATTAGCAGAAGGCTCCTTAGGTGTGTTCCCGCCAGGCATGGTGGTGCACACCTATATTTCTGAGACTCTGGGAGGCAGAAGCAGAAAAATGGCAAGTTGAGGCCCTGCCTGGTTGATTCAGTCACTTAGCAAAGACTGAAAAGGGCTGGAGATGGAGAGCAGCTTGAAGGCCCTGGGGTCAGTCCGCAGTAGTGGGGGGGGGGGGGAAAGCAAACTCAGAAAACTACTCAAGGGCTGTGTTTCTTAAACTACTTTGCATATGAGTCCTATTACAATGCAAATTATGAGTTGGTCATTCGGCCGCAAGAACCATAATTCTCCTAGAAGATGATGTTGGTACAGCCAGCCTAGGGATTTATTTTGGACATTATTTTCTTAATGTGCTTATTGAGGCTCTGAGTCAAAGTCTGCTCAAAAGCATATAGGAATCGGGCTGGGAAGTTAGCTCAGTGGTTCCGGCGCCTGTCTTGGAAGCGCAAGGACCCGGGTTCGATTCCCCGGTAACCACATAACAATACTGGGTGTGGAGACCCACACCCAGCAGCAACCAGTACCACATACCACAGTGCCGGGTGTGGTGGCTCACGCCTGTAATCCCAGCACTCGGGAGGCAGAGGCAGGAGGATTGTGATGTGAGTTTGAGGCTGAGCTGCGGGCCAGCCTAAACCACAAAGCAAGACCCTGTCTCAAAAAACCTAAAAAAAAAAAAAAGCATATAGGAATCGCTGATGAAATAAATATTAGTTGAATTCTTTCATGCAATACTTTACACAACTCCTAATATGCTACAGTGATTGGGATACTCCAAATTTAGGAGATGAGAAGAGATAGTAAAATTAATTCTGAACCTAGTAGATCAGCGGTGGATAATGTCTTCGACTGACAGTCAGCGGCTGGCCACGCAGGGGTGGGCATTTCAGAGCTAAACCACAGCCACCATCAAGAGGTGTCTCTGTCCAAGAATGATATTCCTCTCCTTTTACTTCAAGGTGAAAACAACTTTTGCTGATGTGAAGGAGAAGTTCCTGAGTGAATACTGCTTTTCAGGTGCCTACATCATTTCTCTCCTTCTGCAAGGCTATCATTTTACAAACAGCTCCTGGGAGGACATTCACTTTATGGGCAAGGTAATTTGGGGAACTCTTTGGCTGTGGGGAAGTTGAGTGGTAGTGACTGAAGTAAAAAGCTGAGAGTTGAGTTTTGAGCTGTTCTGTTTTGTTCCACCATCCCCCTCGGGCTGGCATTCTGTGTCAACCCCTCCTGGGATATCGGTTAGATTACGGGAGCCTATCACAGGAGAGCTACTAGCATCAGAAGCATCTTTCTGCTCACAGGATAGAGAGTAATTTTTATAAAACAACAACCTAATCAGAAATTAAGGTAATATAACAAATTTCAGTGGTTTTATATGCTGACTCAAATTCTCTCCCTAAAGCACCTGCCTCATGCTGGAACAGAAAGATAATAGCTTCTTATAAGAAATAAAGTCTTTTTCAGTTGTTATGAACAGAAGTTGACCGAAGCTGAGCATACAGAAGGGGAATGAGTGGCTGCGAATGGGATCAGTGTGTAGAATCAGTGCTTCCTCGGTGTGAGCCAGAGGAAGCAGCCCCTTGGCTGTGGCTCCTCACAGTGCTGTCCATCAGCTGTATGATATCTTCTTGTTTCTCTGTTTAAACCCACGACTGCTGATGGCAAAGAGATTTTACTCTTCTAAAAATATATTGATTTCAAGAAAGGAAAGACTCAAAAGAGTCAATAGAGCAGCTCCAGAGAAACTAGTACACTCTTTTTGGTGCTAACCTTGCCAATTCAAATTTGTATCTTTTCCTTGTTTTAATATTCCAGACTTCCATTCCCACAGAGTATATTTTATAAAATTTTGAAGGATCTATGTCACAGTTATGAGTGACATGCACGGAAGTCCTAATTTGTATTCTTCCAACTCTGATGATGAACCAGTATTTCTAAACCTTCTTTGACACATGTAGTCAGATAAGGTTTCCATCCTCCACACACAGGAAAAGTGGACCGTTTATAAATTATTAATTCCTGGTATTGGTGAGAGTTTGGCCACAGAGGAAATTTTGACATGACATCAGTAGGAGTATGGATTCGCATAACCTCTTAGGAGAGTCATTTTGATACAATGTGCTAAGAGTCTTAAGAGGCACACATCGTTTTGTCCAGTTACCCCATTTCCATGGCTTGTAAACAGTTGGCTTTAGTGAGTGAAAGGAAGTGTCCAAGGCAGTTCATGCCAGTGATGGTGACACGAAATGATGTACAAGTATCTTAAGAGATGTGGAACGGTGTTCACAAGGTAACATTAAGTGTATTAGTCTATATACAGTTTCATTATACTTTCTGTAAAAGTGAAAAGTGTTCATAGAGAATGGGAGTGATATACTGCAAAATGGAAACAGCAATAGTTTCTGAATGAGGAGATGTGAATGGTTTTGATTTTATCTAGGCTTATCTGTGCTTACTAATTTTTCTACTATGAATGTGTACAACTCATGTAGTAAAAACATTTTCAAAAATATTATTCAAAGACCACCTGTATTCCATTAAGTTTTGAGGTGACTACAAAATATTCCTAGAAAGATGGGAGAGTCAGAACATGTTTTTGCTATTGAACAAGAAACTTTTCTGTGCATACACATAGTCTTCCAGCTTCTATAAGGTAAGATTGACTTGCTGAGATAAACTCCAGTGTTTTCCCTCATGGAGCCCTGAATGCAAGTTTTTAGGTCTGACAAGATGTCCATTCCCTTATCCTTTTGTCTGCTTCCTGTCACATCCCCTTATCCATCTTTCCCACCTGCCACATTCATATATAAACAAGGAAATAAGATTGAAAAGCTCCAAAGGTTCATATGAGTTAATCTTCCAGGAAGGACAATGGGGAAATCATTTACCAAATTCTTTTCTGAAGTTTAGGAATATAGTAGTGAGTTTCCAAACTCTCTTTTAACCACTTACTGCTATTTTCTCCACCATCAAGTTCCTGGAATAGAATATAAAATTAATCAGTTTCAATAAGTACAGTATGCTCTCCACCGATTTGTTGCTCAGTGTTATAGATGAAGTTGCATGAAAACTACACATCTCCTCGGATCACAAACAACAGATTTTTCCCACTGTCTACAGATCCGGGGCAGCAATGCTGGATGGACTTTGGGTTACATGCTGAACCTGACCAACATGATACCAGCCGAGCAGCCATTGTCCGCACCTCTCCCCCACTCCACCTACGTCTTCCTCATGATCCTCTTCTCCCTGATACTGGCTGCAGTGATCATCACAGCCTTGGTTTTATTTAAAAATCCTTCATATTTATGGAAAGACATGGTATAGCAGAAGTGACTCAAATCTTCTGGTTGGAATAAGGAAAAAACCTTGCCCAGGAAATACTTTCCTCTACACGACTGTGTCCACGGCCTCCTGCCTACTTGCCATGGCCAGTCTTGGCCAGCACGATGCTCCTTTGGCTTTTGCCGAAGCCTTTCCCTGGGAGCTATTTCCTGCCTTCTGGCTTAAGGATTTCCTGGGAGACACGGTTTCTTCTGTGTCTTTGCTGAGCTACCTTCCTTTTCTTTTGTACTCTGTGCTTATTTAAGTCATAAAGACTTGCCATCTTTCATGATTTTTGCTTTATAAAAGAACAATATTGTCTTTGTCTGGAGGAACTGAGAATTCTGAGTCCTGTGCTAGGAAATTGAACTAGTTAACAGAAGAATCTCAAGAAATGGTTCAGTCATATTCTCAAAGTTCTGCTCTCTTTCTTCCCATATATTAAGAAAGCCATGTAATGTCTTTGGAGAAGGCAGATACATATCTCATTCTGAGGCTGCTCTTTGGGAAAAAGATTTTTTTAGAATAAACAAGTGCTGAGGCCAAAGCGTTTTGCAAGGGAATCTGTGTGCTCATGCATTTAATATAATTCTGAATCCCCTTTGTAAGGTGTGTGATAACCCACATATTCCTGAGTTATGCCAAACCAATACCAAGTGCCACACACAGTTCAGAAACTTTTAAAAAGCAGGTATATACTGTGGCCTTTAGATATTAATAAATAATATGTAGTGGGTATATACATGTGAAGAAGAAAAATACAGTTATAACTCGAAGTTTGGGAAAATGCATCCTTCAATGCTTTTGCAGTTTTTGTTATATCATGCACACCACCTAAAATTCACCCTCATTAGTGCAGTTCAGCAGCATTTAGTACACAATTTGTATTTGGTCCTGTAATATTTCACCACCATGAAGTTGGCTGGAAAAAAGGACTGCATTTGGGTCTGGTCCATCTTCAGGTCTTGCACTCACCGGCTAAGCTTGCTAACCAAGAGCACCCTGAGGATGAACGTGATTGCAGAGCCACGCCACATCTTATCGCCACGAGATTGATTTTAGTGAGGGGATGATATTAAGCAGCATGCCTTTTCCCTATCATGATATTTACACTTCACAATGTGCTGGGGACAAGTATATAAATTTGGTTGCACCTGTGTCACATAAAATGGGATTTATTTACTCCAAATAGACTATTTCATAAGGGAAGAAGTGCCTGGACCTTGTCACAGAAACAGGAAGAGACTCTGTTCCTCCTGCCTGGGAGGACTGAGCGGTGATGTACCATCGTCACCTTGGCCCAAGCTCTCTGTCCATCTCAGATCTGGAGCTTGGCTGTCGAGCTGATGAGAAAAGGAAAGTTCTCCAGAAAGTTCTCCCATGAGCTAGATGTCAAATGCTCCTTATTTCTTGAATAAACAACTGATATTTTATAATAGTCAGGCGAACATAAACTTAGTAAACCTGTGGACAAGAACTTTATTTTTTTACTGCTACTCACAGTTTAATTTGATGGACCTTATTTAGGGATCAAAGGCCAAATTAGTGTGTTCAGCTTTCTATCTGTGGCAATTTGCTATATTGTGATAGCCGCTATTAACTGAGCACTGGTGGTATATCATGCTCTATCCTCACGTGCACGGGGCCCATTTTTTCATTTCATCCTCTATTGGCACTCCACATGCCCACAGCAGAGCGGAATCGGAAGCCTCTGTCTTTTGCCCCATGTATTGCTTTTTTCCTTTCTAAACACTATGCAAGTTGCCTTCAAAGAACACACATCTTTTCTTACTTCTATCTTTTTGCCATGGTTTGAAACAACAACAACAAAACCCTTACAAGTATTTGGGAGCCTAACTCCACTTGTCAAAACCTTAAATTGTGCAGAAAATCAGTCAGCGTGACCTCATCTCAGTTCTGTTGGAGGCAAGGTGGGTTTGGGGCCGGCACAGGAATCTGCTCTGAGCCATTTGGGGTGGACCCTGATAAAATGAGTCACTGTCATTTAATTTTAATGTGGAATTGGCCACTGGTTGTACTTCATTACTATTCATCCCTGGACTTTCACCCAGGACTAAAACCTTGGTTCTGATAACCCTATTTATTTGTAAGGTGGGAAAACAATTATTTTTGGTAAATTCACAGTGGTTACTTCTGTAGACAAATGAATGAAACTACTTCATTAGGCTCTGTGTGTCTGAAAGAGAGAGATAAATAAAATATAAATAAAAAATTTAAAAGTACATATTATTTTAATGTTGTTAATAGCTCGACTAACATCAAGGTCCTTGCAAGAAATGGATGCTATTCTTCAAACCAAAGGAGAGATTAAGACAAAATATTCTCATTTAACAAGTGTAGTTGTCAGTATGTTATTGAGCTTTTTAATATTAAGTTTTCAAATCTGTAATGTATATTTTTGTAGTGTATATTTATGGGATATTTGTATTGGGTCTAATCACATTCCAAGTGCTATATGTTGCTTGTTGCTTAACATATTGAGCAACATATGTATACATATATATGTACAGATAGATAGATAGATAGATGATAGATAGATGTTTAAAGTATAATGGGCCTTTATTGTCTTTCTTTTTGAGGAGAGGAGGATTAACAACTAAAGATGCTCTGAAATTCTTGGTATTACATTACATATGAAGTTTTCTGTTGCTCTTAAATGAGTTTTTTAGATACTGAGACTCTTGCTCTATTTCTAAGGCTTTTTGCTGCCTTTTGTGAAGGCAAGATGAATGTTATTTGAGCTAAGGCTTCTGATGAGAAACTTTTGGAAATATTTCCTAGATTCAAAGATAGTTGTTGATGCTTTCATTCCTGAAAATGCAAATTTGAGTATTGAAGACCAGGCTTTTAATAACTAACATAAGAGCAAAATTACTGTTAAAATCCCATTTACTTTCATTTTAATTGGTCCAGTCCCTCTCCATCCCAAATCCAAACAGTTGCTCTTTTGTTGGAGCATGACTATTAATCACAATCCTCTGCATTCAGTTACTAGGTTTCTTTCAGTTGGTGTCTTTATCTTTTATCACCTCAGACCGTGGGTGGTTTACCACAGTAAACATTGATCTTTTTGTCACAAGTTTGCGAGTCAGCCAGGCAGTTCTGCTCCAGGTGGTAAGAATGCATCATTTCTGCTATATCTATCTCTTGTTCTCTCTGTCCAGAGGCTTCTTAGGACATGTTCTCATGGTTAATTGAAGGCCAATGAGGGTGAACGGAATCTAGAATATCTCTTAAGGTCTTGGACTGGACAGGCCCATTGTCACTTTCACTTACTTTCTTTGGACAAAAACAGATCATACATCTGATAGCAGCGGGTTAGAGAAATGCTGGGAGGAATGGCAAAGTCAAATAGCAAAAGGCATGGACGATATTGACACGGGAAAGGACTGAAACACTGGGCACAATGGTTCAACAGACCACAGTGTCTCGCACAATGGAACACAAAGTATGTTTCCTATAAATTAAAATTTCAAGGCTTGCTTCCCAGTGGGGGGTGCTATTGATGGAGGTGGAACTCTGGTGGAGGAAGTCGGGCACTGGGTTTGCTCTTGAAGGGTAAACACAGTCCCCAGGCCTCCCTCTCCTTCTCCTTCCCAGACACCATGAGATAGAAGCTCTGCTCCCCCACGCCCTGCGCCATGATGTGCCTCACCACAGCCCCAGAAACAAAGGCACCACGTAACCATGCGCCTAGACCTCTGAATGTTTGTGCCAAAATAAACCTTTCCTCCCTTCACATTGCCTTTCTCACATGTGTCACAGTAACAAAAAGCTGATTGAACACACTTGTGAAGAAATCATTTCAGGTTCCAGCACCTGGCTTGCAAGTGCAAGGGCCTGGGTTCGCTCTTCAGTAACCACGTACAACACAGGGCGTGGAGACTCACCCCAGCAACAGTCAGCACCACATACCACAGTGCCGGGCGTGATGGCTCACGCCTGTAATCCCAGCACTCGGGAGGCAGAGGCAGGAGGATTGTGATGTGAGTTTGAGGCTGAGCTCAGGGCCAGCCTGAACCACAAAAGCGAGACCCTGTCTCCAAAAACCTAAAAAAAAAAAAAAAACAAAAAACATCCCCTCTTACAATGAAATTCTCAGAGGGGAGAAAGGAAAGTCATGAAAGCCAGGGAGGATTGGTGTGTTGCTGGATGAGCTAAACTGGATTCTCCTAACTTATTCTCCTCCCATATTCTATTGTGAATAATGCTACCATTTCCTCCACTAACCAAGGCTAGAATCAACTCCGTCCGTAGGATCTCTTTATTTTGCTGTTACAACATTTTGTATTTTGATTCCCTCTTCCAATCTTATCAGTAAAGATCTGTACTATATTTCACCCGTGCCAGCTTCTGTTCATGGCTGCTGGGCTAATCTCTCTGAAAAAAATGCTTCATCACATTGTTTCCCAACTGAAATCATCGGTGATCATCGGTGATCATTGGTGATCTACCTTCAAAATAAAACCAAAGCCCCAGCAGATATACAAGGCTTCTGCAGTCCTTAGCTATTGGCTCCCCTTGGGTTCACATTCCGTTTTACCCCACTGATGTTCCTTCCCTATACTCCAGCTACAGAGATTGATTCTTCCTCTGACGCTATTCTGATTATCTCAATTTGGAATACCCTTGCCCTACTCTACCTTTCAAGCTCTGCTCAAAGCTCCACTCACTCCATGAAGCCTTCTCTAAATCCTCAATTAGAGTGACTCCTTACTTACCATATCCCTGTGCCTCCATTAGAAAATCCAGACTATTCTGTTCAGGATCTGGATTATGTTCTTTGGGATAAAATATGTGACCTATTTCTTTTGGAAAAGCAATGCTCTGTTAACCTGACTTAAGAGTCCTAGCCAACAGTTGTTCATTGCTGGGCTGTGGATGTATGTGGTTATCCACTTCCTGATTGCTGGCCTTCGGAATCAACTTCCTCTGGGATGGATCAGATGGAGGGCCATTTATAAAGCTTCTTTTTCTTTCATTACAAATCTATTGAGTCTGTGTAAATTTTCTGTGCCCCAGGGGAGTCATGCCTGCCTTGCCCTCTGCCCTGGGGAAGCCACTGCCTTGTACTCAGTCCCCTAAGGGATTCTCCCAGCTCTCTTGCCCTGTTCCCATCCTTTACTGTATTATATCCCATTACCAACCACCTACCTTTAGAGGCCCAAGAGGTGCATAGCACATGATACCTGGTCCACATGCAACCTGTTGTTGAAAAGTTTAGATGGTTACTTATGATTCCTATCTATGATAGATATTCCCTTCAGTCACTCTACTAAAGATGAAAGCAAATCATTTGCAAGAATTTAATTCAAGGGACAGGGAATTTATTTCAGTGGTTCCAGTGCCTGCCTTGCAAGCACAAGGTCCCACATACAACGCCAGGCGTGGTGACTCACACTCACCAGCAATCAGTACTGAGCTAAATCCCCGGCCCCTGTACCTTCAATTTCTCATATCAGAGAAATGTTATGGTATTTACACATCTGTATCCTGTCTATTTCATTTAGGATTATGTCCACAAGATACATCCATTGGAGTATAAACAACTCAAATTTATCATTCTTTATGGCAGAGTACTGTTCCATTTTATTTTATAAAACCACATCTTCTTTATCCAGTCTCCTGTTGATGGGCATTTGTACTGTTTCCAAGATTTAGCTATCACAAACTGAGGTGCTATAAACATGGTCATGTGGACCTGTTCTTAACAGCCATGATCCAGAGACTCCTGAAAGATAGACAGTTTTATAATTACAGAGTTACTTTTTGATGTACAACTTTTTTTATTTTGAAATGATTTTTTAATCACATATACAACAATGCCAGTTGTTTTTTTTTAATTTTTAATTTTTTTAAAATTTTGAAATGATTTTTTTTGCCAATTGACATTGAAAAGGAGGGAAAAAGGAAATATTACACATATAAATGATCAATAGTTTTAAAATTACTGCTCAGCTGATTCTAGTTTTTTTTTTTCTTGCTGGTAAAAGTATAATGCTCCTTTTTACCTCTGTAGTCTATAAACATTCCACGATTAGAATCAAAAGCTTAGAAATGTGACCTTTTGAGCTGTTTCACATCTCCTGAAATTTTACTTCTTAAACAGTCGACTGTACTGTCTTCTTAAAATATACACAGAGGGCCAGGGATTTAGCTCAGTGGTTCCGGCACCTGTCTTGCAAGTGCAAGGACCCAGGTTCGATCCCTGGTAACCACATACAGTACTGGGCGTGGAGACTCACCCCAGCAGCAACCAGTACCACATACCAGTGCCAGGCGTGGTGGCTCACGCCTGTAATCCCAGCACTCAGGAGGCAGAGGCAGGAGGATTGCCGCGATGTGAGTTTGAGGCTGAGCTCAGGGCCAGCCTGAACCACAAAGCGAGACCCTGTCTCAAAAAACCTAAATTAAAAAAAAAAAAAACCACACACACACACACACACACACACACACACAGATGCTCTGCATGTGAAAAACACAGCATGAAACTGCTCTGGCTGAGTAGTTAAACCCATCTGAAGGATGTACTCTTTGACTGTCCAGGGCAAGCTCATCTATTGCTAAACAGAAAGTTATTTTTTAAATTTTATTAGAGTTTTCAAATATTTGCTAAAGTACAATAATGTTTTACACATCCATGTGCCTATCCAGTGCAAGACTTCATCAGTTATTATTATTTTCCAATCTTACATGCATAAGAGCTATATTATAATCATTATATTCAATCATTATAATCATTATAATCAATTATATTATATCATTATAATCTCAGATGGGACAAGATTTAAACTTCCCAAAGAGCTCTGTGCTAAAAGAAAAAGAATGTACTAATTTACTGACAGTCAAATGGTGAAGGTGGGTAAAATCAGTCTGTGACGCATGGTGGACATGTTCTGACTAAAATGGAAGAAATGAGATATTCTGTAGGTCCTGCTTCATCCTGCAGAGAATCAGAACTATAACAGATCTATGTATCTACCCCTTTTTAAATCTTGCAGTTAAAAAAACTAACAGTACTCTTGGTGTAGCAGCAAGTCAAGGACATATTACTTAAAGACAGTCTCTTCTAACATATTTCTTTCAACACTGAAGAATGGGGCGAGACTAAAGAATCATTACTTTTTTAAGTTGTAACTTCCTTTTCACATGTGTTTGCACCCTGAAATCCTAACAACCTCTACTGAAATATATGTTTGTTGGATAATTCTAGTAACTTTTTTTTAGTTTATTGGTACATTTTACATATACATTATCACATTCAATATTAAAAATTTGTACCTGTACATGACATATTTTCTCATTCTAATAGATTTTAAATGTAGATGTTTTATAGTACTTATGAAGAACTCTTATTTTTCCCCAGAAGCCCCTTACCCAAATTTCTAAAATGCTGTGTCATACAGACCCATTAGTAGTAGGTCAGTTCAAAAAAAGCAGGTAGGAACAGTCCTATCTTATCTGTCATCAGCCTTATTTTTTCTCACAACAGAATTATTTTTGGTGTATCTAAACTTTTTCTTTAGGTATGTCCACTTGACTGGAATAATTGTGGGTCATTTTAAATCCTGTATATGGCAGCTGAGTAGTGAGACAAACTGGAAAAACTAGGTCATTCGTTACAAACACTTGAATATGATTTTATAATTTAATTCAATAGAAAATTGAGCTTGGTTTTAATTTCCTACAGAAACTTACACTCATTCAGATAGTGTAATTATTACCCTGATCTCACATTTAATAATGACAGGAGGAAACTGGCAGTAGTTTTTTGAATACTGTATTTATTGACCAATCGGTCTTTGATCTTGTCCAATGGAAACAGTGGGTTAAGGTTAGGATGTAGACACATAATTATGAAACAGAGATAAGTTATAAGGTAAAAGAAACAAATTTATGGATTAATATGCACCAAATGCTAACCATTGGATATTTATGTACCGATAAACTGATTAATTGGTTTTGAAACTTTCAGCCATTAGAGAGATATGATAATCATTTAAAGATGTCATGGCCAGGCCTGGTCAGTGCTCAAATATAAACTCAGAATATATATGAATCCATGAAACACTTGCTTTTAAATATGTTTACATGTCAGTGGTAGTGATTAAGGGATAGTCTTGAAGAAGATAGTCACATAGTCAAATCAATATTACCTCTAAACTTACCAGTGCCCCTGTTCTTATGAAAGAAAGTAAAAAAGACAGATGAGATGCTAGTAAAAGTTACAAGAGGAAAAAAATTTCTAAAAGAAGTCAAGATAATCTATACTAGGTACAACCAGGAGTCCAAATCTATCTGGAGCAAACATATTCTAAACTGGAGACAATTACTATAACTTTATTTCAGCCTTCTCTTCTATGGCCTTATTTTCTTGACTTCTGTTTTTATTTCTATCCATCTTATATCTTTCTTCCATATCTATTATTTCCCTTTAAGATGTCACATGTCACCTTTTTTCTTTTTGCCTTGCATGTTGATTTTTTTTTTAAGGTTTTTTTGAGACAGGGTCTCGCTTTGTAGTTCAGGCTGGCCCTGAGCTCAGCCTCAAACTCACATCACAGCAATCCTCCTGCCTCTGCCTCCCGAGTGCTGGGATTACAGGCGTGAGCCACCATGCCCAGCACTGTGGTATGTGGTGCTGATTGCTCCTGGGGTGAGTCTCCACATCCAGTATTTTTCCCCAGAAGCCCCTTCTTACCCAAATTTCTAAAATGCTGTGTCATACAGACCCATTAGTAGTAGGTCAGTTCAAAAAAAGCAGGTAGGAACAGTCCTATCTTATCTGTCATCAGCCTTATTTTTTCTCACAACAGAATTATTTTTGGTGTATCTAAACTTTTTTTTATATGTGGTTACCAGGGATCAAACCCAGGTCCTTGCGCTTGCAAGACAGGCACTGAAACCACTGAGCTATATCCCCGGCCTCTAGAAATAAATCTTAATTGTAAATTGAATCCATTAAACAACAAAAATTAAATTTAATTTTGAATGATAATTTACGTAATTTTTAATGGTTATACCCTATTTTGAAAAAAATGAATGTTTTGTTGGCATCAACAATTTTTTACTGTACAGTACAAAATAGCTTAACACCAAGATTTATATTATTAGAAAGTAGATAGCTTGAAAATGCCTTGGTGTTTGTAAGAACATTTCATGTTGGAAATCCATGTCTTCCAATGATATTTGTTCTTGAGGCTCATCATGGGAATGGTCACAGTATGGTATCTTGTCTCAATCCAGTTTCAATGTTAGAGTAAAAACTTCTTTTTTTTTTTAATTATCTTTATTGGTACATTAAATATACACATCATGCTTGCACTCCATAATGGGGATTTGTACCAGTATAAGACACAACTTAATTCTCATTTTTTCCCATAGCCCTACCCACCCTACCACCCCCCCATATATATAAAATTTGTTTCCTTACTTTTTTGTTACAATCTCAATATTGTCCCCTTTCACCTGAGTAAAAACTTCTTAATCACATTTGTTTTTAAAACTTCAGGAAGGACAATAGTCTTTCTTGACAATTTCTGTTAACACAAGTTTTCAGTGGAATTTTCTCTGAGAAATCATTGTTGGAATGGTTATATAAAGGTTCCAGTACGTGCCCTGATGCTTCATCAGTGTATTTTGAATATTCTAATCTTATTTCATCATGGTAAAAAGATTTTTGCTTTAAAAATCACTACTGAAGTAATTAAAACCTTTCACAGGTAACTAGTTTTGAAAATTATTATGAGGTAAGTACTTGGAGATATTATAGAAAGGTCGTGTTTTTGTTTGGCCTTTGTTAACAAAACCAAATCTTTTGTTGGAAATTGTTCCTAGAAGTTACTCCAGGCCTTATGATTATGAACAGTTATATCTTCTGTCCACAAACTTTGATAGCAAAGCCAAAATCATCGTCAGGGTCTGGTTCATGGAAGTCACTGTAAGGCTGGTCATCGTGGGATATCTTAATCTCATTCTAGACCCTTGTTAATGAAATCTAGCCCCTTGTTGGAGACTTCAAAACACTGTTGAGCAGCAGAGAAATGAACATTTTGTGATCAAACTCACAATATCGCTTGCATGTCTCTTTTCTGGCATGCCTTTACTACACTGGTGTTCATGGAAATCCCCATGCCTGCAGACAAATCCATGGTTGACATCATCATAATCTTTATCTGTATATCTTCCTGAAGGTACTGATGATTAAGAAGATTTTGTTTTTTCAAGAACTGTGTGTAACAGGGTAAAATATGCTATAAATCCTTAGTAAAGTAATAAAAGATATGGGATACATGTTATCATCTTAGTAAAAATTCTATTTATTCAATTCAGTGGAACACATAACTTTGGTGTGGTATGAGCAAAATCAGATTGTGCTTCATTTTAATTTTTCTCCTTTGTGTCTGCTTATAAGCCAAAACTGTTCTGCACCTGTACTCTTGTAAATTTCCAAGCAAAGGTATAGGTATATTAAATAATAAAGTTTTGCAAAAACTAGAAAATGTTTTAGTGTCCTTTCATTGAAAAGAATTTGTCATAACTAGATTACTTTCACCACAATTTTCTGATGCACTGAAGAAATAATCTCACATAAAGATTATCTAATGAACTTTTTTTTTAATCTGAAAAAGAGTAACTAATCTAATAAATATGGCTAGTGACACGCTAATTTGTTGTGCTGACTTGGTGTCAAAAGAAACACACATCTTTTGTATTTATTATTTACTCCTAAAATTACAAATATAGTTTATAACATAAAATATTTATGATATGAATAACATATTTGAGTTATTTTTAGTTTTGTCTTTTACAAATAAAGCTGTTCATGTTGTGTTTATGTTAACAAAATGTTTCATGTCTCTAGGTTAAATGCTCAATCAAATGCAACTGGCGGATCATATATTAAACTTGTTTTTAGTGTAAAAAATTGCCAAACTTTTATAACATAAAAACTTATCAACTTGAAATATTTTTCTTATTGTTCTGATGGAAAGTATTTGATTTCTTTTTCATGTTAATCTTTTCAGCAAACATGACATTCCATCTGTTACAAATACTTCCCTTCTGGCCAAGTGGCAGATTTTTCAAATTATTCAGCTCAGCTTTTTGCTTCTAACTCACACTAGAGGGCTGGCTAAAAGCAGCAAGTAGTACCTATGCCACAGCGTGAGCATTGAGCTGCCTTATAATTTCCTCTGCCCCACCAACTAGACTGCCATCTTAAAATTCAGACTGATACAGAATTTTAGGATATGTATACAACACATAGGCCAAATTCATTCTTTTTGCCAGAATGAAATAATGAAGACTCTAATGCAATTTCCAGTACAGTCTTCATTCCTATCTGAAGCCTCACAAGCTTATCCTTTACTGTTCGCATTCTTATGTTCTGAGCTGCAACAAGAATCCCCCATCAAGCTGTGCTTAGAGCATTCTAGAGTTTCCCTAGTTTGCATCTCTGCACCTTTCTAAACCCTTTCAACAAACCACAACTACAGTCACAACAATCACCACACTTCTCTGGTACTTTTTTTTTTCATTAGCATTCCTGTTTTGCACTGGATCCTACATTTTAAATATTTTCTTAATCTCATTTGAAGTGAGGGATTCCTCTGCCTTGTTTTCCTCCTTCTCTCCAGATGATCATCTCATCCATAACCTCTTGCTGTTCGAAGAAGTTCAAGTCTGGTTGGGTCAGGTATGCCACATGTATGTCTCCTAGCTAGGAGACACCCAAAGGAGTTCGAACATGTTCACTTCCGTGTGTGGAAACTGGCCTATAGCCACTTGGAGGCCTCCTGTTCCTCCTCTAGTCATGACTCCTTTGCTCCTCCAAGAGCTAACGATAAAAAGAAAAAGGCTTGTGCCCTGTCAGTCAGCTATAGCCCTGTTGCCTCTAAGTGCTAATAGCCACGTCCACTCACTTGTTCTATATAAGTCTGTGTTATCCTCAGTAAGGACGGAACTGTTCACTGAAACCTCCCCAGAGTCTGTGTGTGACTCTGTTCACTCACCCTCCTGGTCCGGGCCTCTGAACCTGATCCTTGGCCACATACCACCACAATGCCATGGACAACTACAGCTGTTGTTCTTTATAATCCTGCAAAGAAAGGGAAAGGGGGAGAGAAGGAGAGAGAGAGAGACAGACAGAGACAGAGACAGAGAGACAGAGAGAGACAGAGAGGAGAGAGCAGAGAAAGAGAGAGAGTGGGAGTCAGAGAGACAGAGATATTGAGGGAGAGAGAGAGAAAAAGAAATATTGGCTTGGTCATGATCGTGTGACGTTTGGCATCATTGCAAGACATTTATTAGAAATATCTGCTTGTCTTATAGAACAGTCACAGAACAAGTTAATCACAATCCAAGATTTTACTATGTTTATTAACATAAACAATTATTAAATTAATACATATTCATTGTTAAAATAAACCTCTAAAATATAAGTACAAATAAGAAAACAAAAATCACAGATAATCAGACTTGCCATTCACACTGTGATGTGTATTCTTTCAGTTATGCTTGTGTACATTATCAATCAAAATTAGAGATAACAAGATCATTTAAAAATTGCTCACAAGCAAAAATATTGTTTAAATAATTTTTAAAAAAATCTTACAGGTAGTTTCTCAAGTCATTTATTTTACTTAGTCTTTAATACCTAAATGTGTGTGGCAATTTATTTAATCAGTTCCTTGTTCCTGGTGCATTAGGTGCCTTAGAATGTTTTAATATTAAAAACACATCAGTGAATATCTTAGTACATGCATATTCACATATAATTATATTTAGTTAATAAACACCCCAAGGTAATTTCACAAAATTGAAAGTTTTACACAAGTTTTTAAGTTTTTCTTTCTTTTCTTTTTTTTTTTTTTTTGAGACAGGGTCTCACTTTTGTAGTTCAGGCTGGCCCTGAGCTCAGCCTTGAACTCACAGCAATCCTCCTGCCTCTGCCTCCCAAGTGTGCTAGGATCACAGGCATGAGTCACCATGCCCGGCATGCCCAGCATTGTTGTATGCAGTTACCAGGGATTGAACCTGGGCCCTTGCCTTGGCAAGGCAGGCACCGGAATCACTGAGCTAAATCCCCAGCCCAGTTTTTCTTTCTTTTTTACCTGAAGCTGAACTTTATACCAAAAAAAGTAATTAAAATATACCTTATTTTACGTAATGTATCTTTTCAAGAAATTATTTCTAAATTAATCTTAATAACATACTAAGTTGGCTGACCCTGGCACTGCAAGATACATCCTTGTAATCCCAACTACTTAGGAAATTGAAATGAGAGAAGTTTAAATATAAGGCCAGTCTAAGCAACATAGAGACCACTTACCTTAACTCATCCAAAGTATGTGTTACAACAGTATCAGTAATAAAGGCAGCTAAGTTGTATAGAAATTAATATACAATCAAAAAGGGCCTGGGCTACCAAGGAAGTCAGTGAAAAGTAAAGCACACTTTAGACTAACTCGTCTGTACTCTCCACAAAAAAGCCTGTCAACCCAATTTCTAGTAGCAAATGATAATTGCATATTACTGCATCAAATTAATGAGAGCCAGAACCAATCTAACATACAAATTTAGAGTATTAAATCCATAGTCAGGAGTTAGAGATCTAAATTCCAGCTTTATGTTAGTGTTCCTGGCCACTAAGGTTCATATGTGTAGGTTGTTTGGTCACTGCTGACAAAATAAAAGGAAGCCACACATTTTGGTAAAAGGAAGAAAAAAGATTTATTTAAAACTACCTGCAAAGAGATGGCAGTGCCCTCTTGCCTTAAATCACCATCTCTCCATATATACATGGGTTAAGGGTTTTTATAATAAAAAAGCGAGAGAGGGGAGGCACAGAAGAATAATGTAGATCTCTACATTTGCTTTATCACTTTCAGCCATCTTCAGGTTGGAAGTGATATCCTTATGAAACAAAAATGAGGCTCCGGACTCCAGCTTCTGGGGCTGGTGGCATCTGAATATTTTATTACCTCATTTGGACTAAAGAGAAAAGAGGGTATTGATTATGTGCTCAGAAGGAACAGGTTTGGAGAAGTTGTTTATCTGTAAAAGAAAAAAAATCTAACTTTTAAAGTTCTATTTTCAAGACTTCTATTAATTTTATCACAAGTCAAATCGGTCAATCAACAACATTCAACTAAAGGATGGCTAAGGTTGATGGTTTAGTTTAGAAACACGTGTAGATACTAGAAGTGGAAAATTCATTTGAAAAACTAAGTATAGAAAATCTTGAATACTATACAGAATTGAAACAACTGGTTTAATGCTCAAGAGTTCAGCTATAGATGAGAGTGAGGTAGATTTTGGGAAAGATGAAGAAACAATTCTAATTTTATGCAACAATTAAAAGCACAAAATCAGTAGTGAGAACAGCATGTCTGTAGATGGTGAGATACATGCAACTACCAGCAATCGTTGTTGTCAGGGAGGAAAACAGCTGTTAAGATGAGCACCATTTTAAGGTGTTTTTGTTTTTTTTTTGTTTGTTTGTTTGTTTTTGTTTTTTTTTTGAGACAGGGTCTCGCTTTGTAGTTCAGGCTGGCCCTGAGCTCAGCCTCAAACTCACATCACAGCAACCCTCCTGCCTCTGCCTCCGGAGTGCTGGGATTACAGGCATGAGCCACCACGCCCGGCACTGTGGTATGTGGTACTGGTTGCCGCTGGGGTGAGTCTCCACGCCCAGTATTGTTATGTGGTTACCGGGGATCGAACCCGGGTCCTTGCGCTTGCAAGACAGGCGCCGGAACCTCTGAGCTAAATCCCCAGCCCGAGATGAGCACCATTTTAAACTGAGCCGTGAAAGACCAGAGAAGTGCTTCAGTGAATTAAATACAGACTAGGAAGATGAGAAGCTACAAAAGGAAGAAACTAGAATTGGCATGCAAGTCTTCAAAGGACAGTTAGTCAAAA
>PVIR01023042.1:0-27536 GCA_004026965.1 Petromus typicus | reverse complement strand
AGGGAGATATGACAGGAAGTAGGAGAACTGCCCGAGAGACATCCCTGTTCCTGAGATGCTAATGTTTAATGGGATAAAAGGAGGAACCTAAGGGTGTCATACCAGATGGAACCTGTAGAGCATGTTCTTATCTGTAGAGAATTGAGTGAATCTAGTCTTGGGCAACCCATGCAGAACAGGAGGAGCATCTGTAGGTTTCCCCTGACTTCAAGAGATATATAAAAACGAAGAGGGTATGAGAAAATGAGGGGTAAATGAGTTCTAGTATATATAGATGATATGATATATAGATGATATGATATATAGACTATATGATATTGTGAAATAGAAAATATTTAAAAGGAAATAGGGTGTAGGGGTAAATAACGAAGGAAAAAGAATGTGATAGTAATAAAGAAGGAAACAAAGCTTATGTACATAGCGGGTGGGGTGGCAGGGTGGGGAAGGAGAAAGAATGAGAATCAAGTGTCATATTCTGGTACAAACTCTCATTGTTGAATGCGATGATGATATGTATTCACAAAGTACCAATAAAGATTTGGATTTTTTTTTAAAGAAGAGGGCATGCAACTGTGGAGACATAAAGCTCCTCACTTGGCAAATGACCAGGACCTTGCTGACACTGGTGACACTGCACTACCCAAATAGGATTATTTCAGAAAAGAAAAAGGGATGGTGGTTTAAAAGTACAGTGAGCAGATACAAAAGAAAATCAGTTGTTTTCAGATTTTAAGTTCTTTATGAATTAAATCCTAAAGTGGTTAGCCTAATGCTATAAATTCTGTGCCAGCAAGGAAGGTGGTGATCAGTCAATAATGAGAGAGTGATTCACAGACTAAATAACATTTATTTTTAAATTCCTACTGCTATTACTTAGAGGGGTGTGTGTGTGTGTGTGTGTGTGTGTGTGTGTGTGTGTGTGAAAATCACGTGCACCATGGGAAAAATGGCCCTCACACAGAGGAACATTTCCTCTCAGACAGAAAGCAATTCCCACCTTTACTCCACTGGAATTTATACTTCCACCTCCTCAGCATCAAACATTCCATATGCTGGCAGAGTTCTCCCCCTCTCTTCCTTAATCATTATTTGATGCAATGTCTTCTTATCAGAAAATTTATCAGATAAGCTTACCTAAACGGTAAACACACATATTCATATATTTCATCATGTCTTATCTTATTTTCTTTGGTAGTAGTTATTAATATATGACAAAATGAATAACTCTCTTTTTTGCTTTTATTTTAATCTTTTCTTTTTTATGGTACTGGGAATTAAACTCAGGACCTTGTGCTTGCCAGGCAGGCGACTGCTGTTGAGCCACAGCTCTGGACTATGATGATTAATTCTAATTATTACAATACAAATCCCAAAAAGGAATATTTGATGGGACTGGCAAGAAGTTCTATACCTCCTTCCTGTAACAGTGACAGACACACAGCATTTGGAAAATAGTTAACAAATGAAGAAAGAAAATTTTCAAGAAATATTCCAGACTTTTCTGTACCACAGCTTAATTTTATAAATTATTTACTGAAATGATTCATATCAGCTGATACTTTCAAATATTTTTCATTGCACAAATTTTTATTGCTAATACTTTTGTTTCACAGTGTGCAATTTGCTAAAGAATGATCTTTTTATATTAATTTTTCAACACACCTGGAAAGTAGGCCATTTGCTTGTATCTTAGTTAATCGCATTATTTTCTGCAAATAGTTTTCTCATCAAACTCAGGTTGTACAATCATTGTTGAATGTTTTTAAAGTAGCTCTCAAATTTGGCCTGCAAATTAATCAGGTAATTTTGTTAGAATTGAAAGAGAAAAAATTAAAAATAAAACCCATTAGTTTTTAATCAGTTGCTATTTTTATCTACAAAATGGTGGTTTCTTAGCCCTCCCATCCAGAAGCTTTTACCCTTTTCCAGAAAAGAAATCTATATCTTGTTTTTAATAGCTATGCATCCCTGAGAGCACACAACCTCAGACACTAAGTCTCTTAACCATTATTGGACTTTCTTACCTTGATCATCATGGTGGCATACCATCTGCACATTGGAAATGAGATTTCTTTTCAGATATTCTCTTAACACATTAATTTTTCTCAAACTGATGATGTCAAATACAAACACTCTGTTTCTAAGCCACACTATAAAGAAAAGCATAGATATCACTTGGAAATCAGACTATATAAAGTGTGAGGATTTTATACTAGAATCAATATTTAGTAACATTTTAAAATGTATTTCTTTTTTCTGCTCCTGAAAAAGAGAGAGAGTTCCCAATTCTGACAGATACAGTAAGGCTGCCTAACACAGGTCATGTAAATCTTGGTAGAGAGAAAATACTGTGTAGTGTAAGACTGGGATTACGGAGGGTAATGGAAATCTCTAGTCCTTTTCTATATCTCCAGCAACAAAGGTGAACAAACAAATTAATTTGAGCCATGAGTCTTGATATGGCTTCATCAAGAAGCAAAGGAATCCCTAAAGCCAACAAGTCAAACAAAGTTGCTTTGGAAAATGAGTCTTGGTGCACTAGCCAGAGTGGTTGCTAGCCACTTTTGCCTTAAACTCTGGACTCATTCAGGAAATTCACTCTTACAGTACTTAGTGGGTCGTGCCTTTAACTTTTGATAGAAACAAATGCAAATCCTGTCCTAAAAAATAAGTCCCTATTCAGAGTCATATAGAATGGGCCAAGTAGAAGCAAATTCATACCATGAAGTCAGCTTGGCAAAATAACACTTTAGTATGAGAAATAAGAGATAGGAACATGAAAATTAGTTAAAACATATCAATAATAACAATAAATGTAAACAGGTTAAAAGCATATATTTAAATGATATATTTTTATTATCTATTTTCTAAAATATAGGTACTTAATTTAGAAGACATCCACTGTTAATTGAGAAGCAGTTAACCATGGAACATTGAAGAGGTAGAAATAAAGGAATGAATAAGACAGATAAAGCCTTGGACAATTGGTAAAATTTGGAGTAAGACTTATCCAAAATATCCTAATTCAAAATAGGCATCTGAAATGAACATACACTTTTCAGAGGAAGAAGTAAAAGAATCTAAGAAGCATATGAAGAAACGTTCAATATCACTAGTCATTTGAGAGATGCAGATGAAAACAACGCTGAGACTTCATTTCACTCTACAAAGAATGGCTGCTATCTCAAAATTAATCATCAACAAAGGCTAACGAGGTTGTTGGTGGGAATGTAGACTGCTGCAACCACTATGGAGATCAGTGTGGAGATTCCTAAACAAACTTGCATTAGAGGTCCCATTTAACACTGTTATTCTGCTGTGAAAGAAAGAAATTATTCATATCACAGCACCACTTGTGCACCCATGTTTATAGAAGCTCAGTTTGTTGGAAACTGGATAAAGAAGATGTAGATAGATAGATAGAGATATAGAGATATAGATATATATGTAGATATATATAGATATACATCTATATATACATATATATCTACATATATATATATAATTAGATTGTACATATACACATATATAATGGAATATTACTCTGCCATAAAGAATAAGTTTGATTCATTCATACTCAAATGGTTGTACCTTGAGGACATACTCATAAATGAAATAAATAGGTCACAGATGTGTAAATACTGTATCTTTTCTCTGGTATGATGTGGTTGGTTGTGGGCTGGTATCTTGACCTGGACCAGAACGGTAAGGTCCAGACATAGATTTTTGGGGATGATTTCAGGAATCACTTCCATCTTTATTGAGCAGGAGCAGAGCTTATACACAGGTAGTTGGGGAAGACACAGGAAAAAGCCTTACAGGTAACTTGCCTATTAGCTGAGGTCTGGAGAGTCAGGACATGACGGGGGGGGGAGGGTCAAGCTTGCCACTCAGGGTGCTCAACACACATGATGGGTGTTGTGTGAAACACTTAGAGCCATCCTTTAGTGAGCTACTGGACTGCAGTGTGGTGCATCCTGCTTAGCCAGACTTCAGCATTGCCTACAGTATGAGAAACAGAAGATATAAATGAGTTCCAGAGTAAATGATAGATACTGTGAAATAGAAAATGCTAAACTTTTAGGTAGAGGTATATAATGTGGGGAAAAATGTGTAGATAAAAAAAGGGAATAAAGGTATGTATATAAGGGGTGGAGGTGGTAGGGTGGGCAGGTGAAGTGGGAAAAAAATGAAAATTAAGACATGTCATATACTGGTATACATTTTCAATGTCATTTGTGATCACGATGTGTATATGAAAATACACAATATCAATACAATCAATTAATTAATGAAAATACACAGTACCAATAAAATCAATTAATTAATGAAAAAGTTCAGTGGTTATCATAATATTGGAAAAAACTAGATTTTATGTCTCAAGCCCTTAAGAGATTAAGGGAGTCACATTTTCGTGACCACATAAATTTTTTAAAGTCAGATCTTTATTGGTACATTATATATACACATCATCATCACATTCATCATTTAGAGTTTGTACCAGAATATGACACTTGATTCTCATTTTTTTCCCATTACCCCACCCACCCTACAACCTTCTACCCCCTATATAAATAAGTTTTGTTTCCTTTTATTATTATGATCACATTCTATTTCCCCTCATTATTTACCCCTACACTCTCTTCCCTTTTAAATATTTTCTATTTCACAATATCATCTATACCAGAACTCATTAGATCTTCATTTTCTCATACCAAACAAAAGATACAATATCTACACATCTGTGACCTATTTACTTCACTTATGAGGATGTCCTGAAGGTATATTCATTTGAGTATGAATGACTCCATCTTATCATTTTTAATGGCAGAGTTATACTGCATTCTATAAAAGAACCACATCTTCTTTAGCTAGTCTGCTGTTGATGGACATTTTGGTTGTTTCCAAAATTTAGCAATCACAAATTGAGCTGCTATAAACATGGGTGCACATATGTCACTGTGATATGAATCTTTTAATTCTTTTGTGTATAGAGCTAAGAGAGCAATGGCTATGTCAAATGGGACCTCCAGTCCTAGCTTTTTTAGGAATCTCCACCCTGATTTCCACAGAGGTTGTACAAGTCTACACTCTGTCCAACAGTAGAGAAGAGTTCCTTTTTCTCCACAGCCTCGCTCACATTTGTTGCTAGCTAATTCTGAGATAGAAGCATGACCACATAATTTCTAATTTATGTTTTTCTACTAAAATTGTTTCAAGGAATATAAAAGAAAGGTTGATGAAAACTAACTGCCAAACATATCCTATTTCAGTAAGTGGGAAACATTAAAGAATTAATAAAAGAATCAAGAAATACCAAAAATATAGAACATTTAAAACCTGCTTAAATGTGACTTAATGAATATTCACTAATCCTTTTACTAAATAAATTAATTCATATTTTACAAGTGCAAATACATTTATAAAAATGGACCATAGTATTTCATAAATACGCATAATGCTTCTGAAATATAGGCACGATCTGACATGCCAGTCATAGGGATGAGTTCTGTGTCATAACCACTTGCATTTGGGAATGATCATTACTGCTTTGACCCATGGAACACAATGACTATGAGCCTGTGCCCTCAAGACTATGAAGTAAAATGTCACATCAAATCTGTCTTAGTTGCTTTTCATACTTGAACTTCAAAATGAAAAGTCCACCTATACTGAAGCTGCCCAGTTGAAGAAGACACACTTGTCTGACAGTCATCACTGAGATCTCTCAGTCAGCCCTGCCTCAGAGCCAGAAATATGAGTAAGTTCATTCAGATGGGACCCTTAAGACCACCGCATCTGTTGGTGCCACCCGAAATAAAAGAACCACACAGAACAGACCCCTCTGCAACTGAGTAGCCAGGGGATGTGATACTGAAATAGTTTGTTACATGTCATTAGGCAATTTAAAAAGCAAATCTTAATACATTTTGAAGGGCAAGAGTTATATAAGACCACATTATTTGATCTCAATGAAATTAAATTTGAAGCTAGAATCAGAAAGATAAATATAAAAATCAAAACTAAGTTAGATAGTGGAAAAAAGAAAATTCAAGATGGGAGTTTTATAATGCTTACTACTGTCCATTCATGAAAAGTCTATATAGGAAGTCTTATAAGATAAACTAAAAAAGATCATTTGAGAAAACATAAGCTTAAGTGTTTAGAAAAGAAGGAAAATTGGGAAAAGACTGAAAAAGTAGTTTGTGGCTTAGTAATTGGCATACAACAACAATTATACATGATAATGCAAACAATTTCTATTTGTTCATTAAAAGAAAAAAGAAAGCAAGCACCTTGTCCCTTAGCTCAAAGCTAAGCAAATGTATAGCTACCAAAGTCCAATCATGTCACCTATACAATTCATATTTCATAAAGCCAGGTTAATAATTTAATAATACTTTTTCATTCTTCCTAGCATTGCAAGTTAAAGTTTTGCAGCAGAATATCAACAGGACCAACCGGACCAATGGCACAGTTCAGTCCACATTAAGAGGTCTCTTGTAGAGCTCTGTGATCAAATGGAATCTTATTCTGCAGAAATTTACCCAAGAGATGATTTTTAATCCCTCTCATTTTTTTCATTGCAATTATTTTCAGATGCTTCAGATCTTTTCAAAAATCTGAGTTTTTTTTTTAACTGTGATGATATTTTAATTCATGACATCAACGTTTGCCTAACAATTCTTAACATTTCATACATAAAAATCTAAAGAATGACATTTTTCTCTTAATATTTTTGTACATCATATCCAGGAAACATAAATAAATCAAGAAATCTTACAATCCAATATGTGTTGCCACAGTCTCTTTGATATGCTGCATTTCCCTGGCACAGAAATTAAATTTGGGCCACAGCCGTCCACTTTCAGGGCTGAGCAATGTTTTTGTTTTAATAAGACAACTAAGTACATCTTCTCTCTTTAGTGTTGACTAAAATCAATACTATTCTTTCTTAAATTCTTCTTGCTCTTCCCAATAACATGTTTTATCTCCTTCAATCCCTTAATAATGTGAGGACAGACTTCCCTCTGGTAGCAAGGCCTACTTTAATTAAAGGTAGGTGACAGTGAAAAAAATGGCTCACTGACACAGCAAAATAATTATCAAGAGCATCCTTTTGTAGATGTTATGCTGAGGAATAACTTCTATTATCATTGCCACTCATACATTAAAAGATGGCCAAACCTGATTATCTTACAACTAAACTCACTATGTCATTGACAAATCAGTAATGAAAGTCAGGGAATGTTCAGTGATTATTTTACTGTAACCCCATCTGTTTTCTCCATCAACAGAGACTGCCACTTCCATAAGTACTTATTTCCTGGTCAAATCCTGTTCAGTTTCCTTACATCATTCATGACAATGATACTAATGGGTACTGAACACTTACTACATGCCAAGCAATGCTCTGAGGCTAACACATGTATTAGTTCATTTATTCCACATACTAGCAAGACAAAGTGCTACAAAAAGAAACAACTAAGATACAGAAAGTTTAAGTAACTTCCTAAAGACAGTGTTAATGGCTGGTAAGTGATAGATTAAAATAAAGAAACCTATCTTGTGTATCTTATTCATCAAAATAAAACAGGCAATTTCAGACTTTGTGTTGGTTGTATTAAGGTAAAAGATGGACAATTATTTTCTCCTCCACCTGAGCTTCTCAACTGCTCTTTCTACTCATTTACTTCCTGATTTACTTCCAATGTTGAAGGAGAAGCCAGTACTTTCTTCTGAAACCGAATCTGTAACACTCCAGCAGTCTACGTAACATGTGACCATGTGACCATGAACCCAAAGATTCTCTTGTCATTTGTCAGAGGTTTCTCCTGCTTGTCATTCAGTTATCAATCTGATGGCAATGATCACTATCCGAGCCATCAAAAAAAAAAAACAAAGCAAACAAAAACAAATAAAAGATGTGGCCCTTACCTTTTGCAGGACACACAACTGGTTATCCAGAGTACATATTAGGGAAAAATTTAAAATGAAAAATGAGAAACCTTCACAGAACAATGTATAAATGGGTGTGCATTGTCAAGGTAATGTGACCACACAGAGGAAAGTAACAATCTTGTCTAGAATGAAATAAGCACTGCAAACACAGGTGTTCCTGGGAAGCAGAGTTCAGAAGCAGGTATTAAAGGTATGGTGGGAGGGAGCATTGGCTGTGTGGTCTGTGAGCCTGTCATTTCTGCCTCTACTGAAGTGAAAGCTCTATTGCCACAGTGGACCACTGTTCTCCTGACCACAGATGCACCAGATGCACAAAGGCCTTGCAAAGTGTCACAATTTGCAATCCCGTTATTGGTCAGCATTTTCCATAGTGCTCTGCAGGAGTATTTCATCCATCAATTTGCACAATTCCTGTGTGATCAAAATGAAAGCTTCACTTTCTGGAATGACAATTGTTACAAATGCCTTCATCCCTATAACATGTAAAATCTGAAGAATTCTTGCAGAGTAAAGCGAAAAAGCAGAAGTGTAATTCACCCTCTCCCCTGCTCTCCCCACTCTCTTGGAGAAAATGATTTCGTTTTAGACTTTTTCACAGAGAAACTAAAATTAAAAGATTCCCAAGGCCTTAGGGGTTAGTAGTGGGAACCCAGACCTGAGAAGTTTAGCAATAAGAAAGTAGAAGTGTCAGAAATGGGGAAGAATTTATAAGGAAAAGAGACAGAAAAGAGGGCAAGAGAGGACTAGCACCAAAAGTTCAAAGCAAAATCCTACCTGCCAACATTTCTAAACTTTAAGAATTGTGTAGACTTTGGTTTCCTTTGGAGCTCCTTTATGTTTAGACAGTGTTTTTACAGCCAGATCATCTTTCCACCTGAGGTCTTGCAAAGTGAAATGCAAGTTACTGTGTGGAAAGCCGGCAGAAATAGGGATATCAGCACCTGTAGGTCTAAGGTTTTATTTGAAGACAAGGAAGGACAGACTATGGCCAGACAGATGTTGCCACCTTTCCTCCCAGGGGCTGTGGACAGCCGCATGCCTCTGCTTTTCTCTCCTGGTGTGTCCCGGCAGGTTCTTCCATCTCAGAAAGTAACTCAGGGGCAATCTCAGTAACCAGCAAATAAAATCTCTTTAAAACCTGAACAAATAAATGGCCCTGTCTTTTCTTTGCAGGCAGAGTTAAGAAGCCAAAATATTATGCCAAAGATTCATCCAAGAAAATGCCAAAGGAATTGTATGGCTTTCTTATTTCTTTCCTTTTTTCTACCAATCTGTCTTTTCAGTCACTAAGCTGGAAAAATGTCAACTGTCACAACAAGCTCTGGAGAACTTTCCTACGTCCACCAATGTACTACAGTAAAAGACACATTGTCATCAACTCCCTCCAAACATTCTCCCTCACTTGGAACACCCTTATGCGATCCTTCTGGCCATTTTCTGAAGCGGTTTTGGAAGTCCTCTCATGAGCATCTTTACCTGCACTGTCACGACTGCCTTGTTAATTTGTGTCAATTGGAAACATTTACTTTCCACCACTATTTTGACTCTGAAATAGCATCAAAATTTTCACAGTGCCAGAGCCAGTCAGTTAGGTAGAGAAAGATGCATCAGGATGTCTTAGGAGCCTGCCTTTCTGTCGGATGACATGAACCAGCAACAGATTTCAATCATGCTTCATGAAGATCCTCATAAAACCACTTCTAGAACTGTGTCACGCAGTGGCAAGAATGATGGGTGACTCAAGAGGGAATACTACCAGGGGACTAATAGCAATCTGTCTTTGGCTGAAATGCTTTTAAATTTAGACATACACCATATAATCTGATCACACACGCACGTGTACGACCATTATGTCTTAAGCAAAAATGTCATGTGGTATCTCATAAGTATATGTTATTTTATTGATTAGTGCATTAATTTTAAAAAATAATTTTAAAATACTTTAAGGAAATGGATTTGCTAACTACCATAATTTGATCATCATTAATTGGAGTTATTTATAATATTATCACAGTATTCCTCATAAATATGTGTAATTAATATTAGTCTTAATAATAATTAAGTCATAATAATTTTATGCTGGAGATTTAACATAGTGGTTCTGGCACCTGCCTTGCATGTTCAAGATCCAGGGTTCATTCCTCAGTAACTACATACCACAGTACCATAAGGGGATGATTCATGCCCACCAGCAATCAGTACCATATTCCACAGTGCTGGGTATGATGACTCATGCCTGTAATTCCTGCACTGGGGAGGAAGAGACAGGAGGATTGCTGTGAGTTCCAGGCTTTCGTGGGCTACGCAGTGAACTCAGGGCCAGCCTGAACTACAAAGCGAGACCCGGTCTCAAAAAAAAAGGAAGAAGAATTTTGTGATTTGCTTCTAGTCATACAGAGAAAAAAATCTAAAAGCCAGTTTTTATTCAAAAAACTGGAATATTATCTAATTTAACAAATGGAAAGTATATAAGAAAAAATTTTAAACTATTCAACCCAAATATTACTTAGAAATGTGAAGTATAGTTTCCTGACAAAGGAAGAAACAATAAATGATAATCAATGGAAAGCAGAGCTAAATTTTATGAAGTACAAAGGTACATATTTATATTTTGATGTAGCTAAACATAAGATTTGAGTTTATGGATTGAGGAGCTTGAACGGCTCCCTTTGTACATTAAGCTTTATGGCAAACATTCATGAACTGCTTGTTAAATGCATGTCCACAAGAAACTAGAAGCACCACACTAAGGCTTTCTTTAATACCTAATAAGAACAACTGGCTAAGATGGTGTGATAGACTTCCTCTTGTCAATTCCTCACTCTTTATTTCAATATAAAATAATTATGAATTATTATATAATTATATATCATTGGCCCAGGTGTATTAGATTTTGTTATATGACTCTTGTCTTCCTGATCTTTGGAATACAAGTGCATATAATATCTGTTATGTTCAGAAAGAAATTTTATGTGTGAATATATGACTTGACTTGGTCTGATTTATACAGTGATATTAGAACTGTTGTTTTTCTTTCTAGGATCCATAGATTAAAAACTACAAATCTGTCCACAACAGTAGCTCAGTAGCACTATGTCCCATATATGTTGCATGAGTGTATTTTGGGTTAGATTCCACTGGCTGATGCTAATATATTTTGTTTTCTTCCCTAGAGAAAAAGTATAACTTTTAGAAATGTCTAGGAGATCTTCTTTGGCCATTGAAATAGGAACAGAAATAACACCTGGTACTGGAAGACGTGAGCTTCAATATCCAGTTTGTTGCATTTCTTACATATGTGAGAATCCATGGTTATAAACACTGGGAGCTGGGGACCTTTATCACTGCACCATAGCCAGGCTTATTTTGACTAACATAGAAATATATCCCATCCCTTTTGATAACTAACTTATTTTAACTTATAACATCAACACACTCCCTTCTATGTATTGTGTCTCTCAGTTCACTTTTTGAAAAGTATTGTGCATCAGTTATCGCAAGATTATATTCTGAAAATAAGATTATGATGTTCATGTACTGGTACAGACCCTCCATGTTGAATGTGATCATAATGGATATAAAAATGTATCAATAAATCAATTTAATAAAAGTAGTTACTCAGAGTACAAGAAAAAAAGCTTATATTCTGGTAAACACCTATAAAGCAGAATAGATGTTTACTTTTAACCTCTAGTCAATATACTGCTAGAATTTATATCCTCATAGAAAAATTAAAGACATAAATAAGAATGTTTTGTTAAACATAAATAAACCAAGTAACTTCTCATATCTAACCTTTTAGATATGGTGGTATTTACTGGGTGGTATTTAATCATAAAAGTGTACTGGGTGGTATTTAATCATAAAAGCAGCAGATACATAGAGAGATAGATAGATAGACAGATAGACATGATATGCAGAATCCTTTTCCTAAAGCAAAGTCCATCTAACTTTAACCCTGGGAACAGTTAGTTCAGCTTGAGTTCAGTATACTTCTCGGTCAAAAACTTTTGAGTAAAATACCAAGAGTTTCAAGTGAGACAACATCGTATTAATTAGATCAATATAAAACTTTCCTAAAACATATTTCTGGACAACTAAATATGAGAATATTATGCACGAACCATTTAACCATATCTCTCTTGTCTAAGATTAAATGTATTTATAAATCAGTTTAAATAGAATAAGCGACGTTCTATTACATAATAAATGACGTTCTTCCACATAACATTAAAATAATTGTGATTCCAAAGTAATTGACCTACAAGCACTCTCTGTTTCGAAGTTGGATAGCAGAGGCACTCCTGCGTGCCAAAGCCACTTCTAGGTTATGTTACCATCAGGCCATCTTTATTAGCACAGAATGTATCTCTCACTCTTGAAGGAAATATTCCCTGCTCACCTGAACAGGGGGTCAAGGACTGATGTGACGATCAACAGGCATACATTAAAGCTATGAGCAGAAGAACTAAAATGAAAACTATTTTAATCACTTTGGAAATTATCAATAGCAATTTCAGCTTTTTTTCTGTTATCCTCTTGGCTTAAATGAAAACTAAGTCCTATTTTAACAAAAAAATATATCAGTTATCTGCTCCCAGAGAGAAATGCCAAAAAAAAGCTATGACAATCTGCATTATTGCGTGTTTATTGTGTTATTTCTACAATATTTTTGGCAGTTCGTGTCAAAAATACTCAGGTTTACTAGGGGAACTCAGGACTCTGATTTCAAGGAAGCCCAACATCAAACTCTGAGCTACAAAATGTAAGTTTTTAATTTATTCATCTTAAAAGCAACATGCTTTAGATAGGACCATTTATTTTATAATGTGTTTATAATTTAAGAAAAATAAAGAATTATTCTGAGCCCAACAAGGCAGTATCCCATTCACAGAACTAGTAAAGTGCTTATAAGTGAGACTCGGCATTTTTTTAGTGATCTTTTAGAAATCATGGTGCAGGAAGTCTTTTTTTACTGGCATTTAGCTATTGATGAGTGCATTTCAGCATCATGCTGCTTGTTTCTAAACATATTAATTTCAGCTTGACATTTACTTTATGAACATTTGATTCTCTGAGTTAAGAAAACAGCTTAGCTAAGAGAACAGATATGCAAAATGAAAGGTTATTTATATAATCACGAACTCAACAATGTTTAAGACTCCTGGAACTGCTTGCTATAAAAATTTAAGGTTATGATATTATGCCATTCACTCTGAAAACTAATTCAAATTAGTCTAGAAATGAGCACTTTTAGACCCATTGAAAATTTCATTAACAATGGAAATATGAAGCTCTAATGAAAGACATGGCAGATCATGTGAAAGATGTCTACAGAGGTTAATGTTCAGTCTTTTTATATCGTCATTAAAGACCTAAAAGTAATAATGAAAGGATTATTCAAATGTCCAAATATTAAGAGGGAATAGTAATAAAACTATTATAAATGTACACAATTAAAATTAAATATCAAAATTAATTTTAAATGAGAAATGCCTAGAAAATGGATATATATATATATATATACATACATTAGAAAAAGAGAATAAAGGATGTGAAAATATCATTATTATACAAAGGATGCTCTGTACAGTAGGAGGGTCCAGGCTTTCTAGGTCTAAGAAGGCCACAGCAGACATTGTCCAGGATAAAGCACAGATCATTTTTAAGCAAATATGAAACAGGTGGAGAATAAGATAAAATGAACATCTTTCTTCTGATGGTATTATTTCCAAACTAGTGCACATCATTTTTGAATTCTGTTGGAAAGAGAACGTGCTGTCTGATATTCTTGGAGAGGCATATGTTACGCCCAACACACACTTAATACTCCCCCCAACTAAAGCACTACTTTGTACTAGTTCCCAGGGCTCAGACCAAAAGCATGTTTCTTCCTCATCTCTCAACTAGTAACTATGGATACAGTAAACTGAAGCCAAAATAATCTATCACAGTCCCTCAAAACGGTCCGTGTTGTATGAGCTTGCCTTGTCATTGAAGGTTGCTGTGCATCTGTACAAAGACAAACAGAATTACTAGACATTCTTCTTCTACATATACCCACAGAGGAAAAAACAAGAGCCTTGATCAGCATGGTTGGTTCAAGAGTAATCTAACTGCCAGCAGCTAATCACAGTGCTAAGTTTGCAACACTGTCCAGCAAAGAGCAAAATCCCTCACACTTTGTCTGGCCACAGTGTCTCTTGGAGGGCTCCAAAGATGTGTCACTGGAGTAGCATTTTTGAAATTGGGTAGTGAAAATAAATTTCCAAATGCATTCCTAAATGGCCTTTTATTTGAGGCTCAATAGGAGCAATTAAGAAATGACAAATCTATCAGTCATGACAAGGGCTTCCTGATCTTTAAACTCAAGATACAGGGAAAGAGGAATAACACACATCACGGATGGAGAGATGCCCATTGGAAAGATGGTCAGACCACATCACAGTCATTAATACAGGTAAGAGTTCTGGGCCAGAAGGGCAAAGGAGCAAAATCGCGATTCTGCCTGGAATAAGCCCTTTCAAAGCTTTTCCAAATATCAGGGGCAGACAGTCTAAAAAGGTTAATGCTAATGACATTGACCACTGAAAAATGAGTTCTGGTGCCCCTCTGGCCCACTCTATCCTTTAGGGTAATCATAACAAATAGCTGTTCCTTGTGGCTAAACAATTGGGAAATTACTAAAATAATTTGCAATAAACAGACATTTATAACATAGAAACAGAAAAAAAGAAATGAACTGACATTTCAAAGGCATCCTACAGGAGAAAACTTGTGCTTTACACTGGGGAAATGTTTAGACTCAACAAATTAGAACGGCAAAAAAAAAAAAAAAAAAATTCAATCTCTTCAAAAATCTTTTCTGCCTGATATTTCAAGAGGTTTGGATTTGTTTTGTTTTTCTTTCATTGTCACATTTTAAGTTAATATTTGAATTTTTTAGTAAATATGTTCAATATGCCATTTCTGAAGTAGTCATAAATTATTTGTCAATAAAATACTAGGAAAAATAAAGTTGTAAAGTAGCTATATTTCAAGATCTACAAGAAAGCCAATGTAGTTATATTCTCACTCAGAAAGTATTAATTTTTTTCTAGGGTTCCATAGAATATTTGTAATTTTATTTCTGCTCACATTTTTTTATTAATTGTATGTTTTTTCTACTTATATTTTACCATATTCTTAGTGTTGCTCACACCAAAATCTAACATGTACAACTTAGTTATTGGCCTATGTTTCTATTCCTTGTTATATCAAAACATCTCCAAGAACATTCAATACCAGTTCCAGGTATTTATTACCTATTACCTTCACTTTATTCTTCTATCTACTCCTGCTTTACCACTGCGAAGACTCTATTCATCAATCTCTACTGGTTCCAGTAGAGTGTTACAAATCCAATACTTCCTGGTTTTGTTTTTCCCCAAATTCCTGTGTGATTTTTACACAACTGTTCTCCCTTTCTTCACTCAAACTTCAGAATTTAGTCTTTAGCCCTCTTATCTTTGCTATTGATGTTCATTCTCTAAGTTTTCAAGGTTTATTATTATCTGTATTCTGCTAACTCTACATGTTATGTTGCAGGCCTGTGCTCCTTCCACTCATTTGGCTAGAACTTCTTTCCCTGTTCAGTAAAACGTACCATTATCCACCCAACTCCTTATGACAAAAGCTAGAGGACTTAGCATTTCTTTCTCTGTTTTCCTAATCTAGTGCCACAAAATTCATATTAAAATTATTAGTTCTATTCACAAAGTAAACCCAATTCCAGTTACTTACCTCCATCATCCTGGTCACTACCCTAAATGAAATCATCACCATTAGTAAAATCATTTTGACAATGTCTCTTAAATTACATGGTCTTCCTAGTTCTATATTTGTTCCTTTCACATCCAGTGTATTCCATGTATCAGCAACGTGAACTTTTAAACAGGCAAAACAAAGCATATTATTTTTCTAACTCAATCTTCAAAGTTTCCCCAAAGTATTTTGGGAAACCTTAATTCCTTGACAATGCTTAGAAGATCAAGTCAATGACCTCACAAACTGCCCCCTGCTTACCCCTGTTTAACTTTATCTTTGATTCTGTAATTAATTATGAGTCATTTCTTTCCTTGAAAACAATGACTTTTTCCTAAGCAGACAGCTTTTGAACTTGTTCCCCTTTCATACAAGTTCTCTCTAGTGCTTCTTGCATGACTAGGATCTTGTCCTTGAAGACATCCCTGCATAAAGCACATTCTTGGTCTCCATTCCTAGGGCCAACCCACCTGTTCCTTGTTATACTTCCTGCTTATTTATTTCAATGTATTTAGCATGATTTAAAATAGTTGTACTTATTTATTTACTATTTGTGTGGACTAAAGTGTAATCTCAAAAGATCTGTTCCAAATGCTGTATTTTAAAAACCTACTATGGGCCGGGGATTTAGCTCAGTGTTTCTGGTGCCTGTCTTGCAAGCGCAAAGGCCCGGGTTCGATCCCCGGTAACCACATACAATACTGAGCATGGAGACTCACCCCAGCAGCAACCAGTACCACATACCACAGTGCCAGGCATGGTGGCTCATGCCTGTAATCCCAGCACTTGGAAGGCAGAGTCAAGAGGATTGCTGTGATGTGAGTTTGAGGCTGAGCTCAGAGCCAGCCTGAACTACAAAACGAGACCCTGTCTCAAAAAAACCTAAAAAAAAAAAAAAGAACCTACTATGCATAACATCTTAAATCTGACCTGTGATCAAAAATTCAGTGACTTTAAATTTTTTAAAGTTTCAATAAAACACAACTTGCTATGATTCTATCTCAAAAATATTCACCTTCACTTAGAACACAATTATTCCACCATTCATAACATATTCTGAAACAGTTCTAAACATCCCCTTTCAGGAATGGCTCTAGTTGGCTACTTTGATAAACTGAATGATAGAAAAAGTTTATCTTTCACATCCATAAATCCACTGATGGACTTTTTAGACTGCTTCTGAGATTTAGCTACTATAAATTTGACTGCTGTAAACACATATATACGTTATCTCTGTAATACAATGTTTTTAATGTCTTTTGGAAGATATCGGAGAAAGGAATAGCTGAGTAAATGGAATATCTGGTTTCAGTTTTTTTGAGGAATCTTCATAATGATTTTCATACTGTTGTAGTACTTTATATTCCAACAAATGATATAGAAAAGTTCTTTTTTCCACATACAAAGGAGTACATCTTTTGTATACATTTGTGATAAAGGATAAACAAATTATAGAGAATGGATTCATCTGGATTGAGAGCATAATGCTAAATGAAATAAATCAGACAAACAAGTTTAAATATTGAATAATGTATTTTATAAAAGAAACACAGAAATATAAGTAAATTAAACAGCAAAATAAAAAGAAAGGAAAAATCTGACCTGACTAAAACGAACAAAAATTTACCTTTACTATAGGGTGAAGGGGGAAAATGTTGAGATTGTAACAAAAAAGTAAGGAAACAAATTTTATATATATGGGGGCATTGTAGGGTGGGTAGGGCTATGGGAAAAAATGAGAATTAAGTTGTGTCTTATACCGGTACAAATCCCCACTATGGAGTGCAATCATGATGTGTATATGTAATGTACCAATAAAGATTTTTTAAAAATAATAAAAAAATAAAAGCCTTCAAAGTCTAAAAAAAAAAAAAAAAATTACCTTTACTGATCATTTTGAAACTGGAGAAGATCCAAGAGCTACACAGTGCCAGATCCAGTGAATACGGTAGGTGAGGACACCGGGTAACATGGACTTGTCTTTCTGTTGGTTGGACCTCAACATGAGCACTCACTGATCTGACCACACTTCATAAATATATTCACAAAAGAGGACTCCTAAAACTGCTCTGGAAAGTGGCAAGAATGATGGATTATGTGTGTTCAAAGCAAGAAAGAATATTTTGTGTTGATTAATTACAATGTGTCTCAATATAAAAAAAATTTAAATATAAGCACTATATACTGAAGCTTCTAAAATATTAACATATCAATTATAATATACAGTGTAATATATATTTTAGTGTCTGGCACATTGTAAAATAGATAGATAGATAGATAGATAGATAGACAGATAGATAGATAGTGATGTACACAAGAAAACATATAAAATAAATATTTTAATGTGTTAAAAATGAATGAAGAAACCCAGAATAACAAAAGCAAATATGAACAACAAAGGACAGGCAGGGGTATCACAGTCTCCAGTTTGAAGTTGAACCACAAACCTCTATGGCCAAAACAGATAAATAAGCAGCACGGTATTAGAAAATAAATACCCAACAATCAATGGAATAAAAGATGCAGAAACAACTCCAACCACATTCAGCTACTTGTCTTTGACATTGACAAAAGTCCCAAACACCTTCACTGGGAGAAAGACAGCCTCCATTAATTAATGGTGCTGGAAAAACCAGATTTCCGCATTCTAAAGATTAAGCCTAGACCCATATATATAGTCACACACTAAGCTAAAATCATTGAGTCAAAATCTAGATATTAATCTTTTGGAAGACAGAGTAAGTAAAACTTAAAAATATAGATATAGGCAAAGACTTTATGAATAAAACACCAATTTTAAAGGAAAATTACAAAAATCAACAACTGGGATTACATTAAGTTAAAAAAGATCCTGTTCAGTAAAAAAACCCAACTGTTACAGTAAAGAGACAACCCACAAAATAGGAAAATTTTTTTACCAGTTACTCCTCATACTATATAAAGACTATATAAGGACTATATAAGACTATACGAAGACTGATTGTATAAGGACTCATATGGACTACATAAAGAATAAAAAAATTAGATCCACTAAATTTAAAGATTCAGTCCAAAGATGGTCACCTAAAATAATAGACCCTTCTCAGAGGAAGAATTACAAACAGTAAATAAATATATAAAAAAAAAAGTCTGGCATAACTAGTCATTAGAGAAACACAATTTAAGACAATACTGAGATCCCATCAAGAAAAAAATGGCTACCATCAAGAAATCAATAACAATTTTCATAGACTATAGGAAGAAAAGGAAATCTTCATTGTTGGTGGGAGTGTAAAATGGTACAACTACTAAGAAAATCAGTGCAGATTCCTCAGAGGAAAGCTAGAGGTTCCATCTGCTCAACTCTTCCTTTTCAAGGTGTCATCCTGAAAGAATTAACAAAACATTGTACCACAGTGATGTACACATGTGCATGTTTATAGCAGCACAATTTATAATAGCTAAACCTTGGCAACAGCCTATATACCCATCAACAGGTGAATGGGTAGATAAAATGTGATATTTAGATACAATGAAGTACTAGTTTGTCGTAAAGGAAAGAACTACAAGACATATAAAAAATAACAATGATGAAACTCTTTTCCTGTCATAATTAATTTAATTATGGATTAAGCTCCAAAAAACAAAAGCTAGATAACTGAATAGCTTTTGACTAACACAGCCCAGTTATATGCTCTGTACAAGAAACTTGTGTGAACTTTAAGGATACACAGTGCCTGAAAGTGACAGAAAAGTGAACACTGGTAGTTGTTCTGTTTCACACAAAAATAATGCTAAATTAAAAATTGTTATATGTTATAAAGAAAAGTATTATTAGAGATAAAGAAAACAAGTATCTCTATTCTTGTCATTCTTTTTCAGTATACATATAAAATGATATTTATAAATATTTACATACCACAACACAGAGTTTCTAAATGTTGTATATGAAGCAAATTTTTACAAAATTGAGAGAAATAAATAGCAACATTATAAGAACAGGAAACTCTACTTTCAATAATGGATCCAATAGCAAATTAATTTTAAAAGAAATATGCACAGAAAACACATACCAACAGTGAATGAATCTATTCTTTTTTTTTTTTTTTTTTTTTTTTTTTTTGAGACAGGGTCTCGCTTTGTGGTTCAGGCTGGCCCTGAGCTCAGCCTCAAACTCACATCACAATCCTCCTGCCTCTGCCTCCTGAGTGCTGGGATTACAGGCGTGAGCCACCACGCCCGGCACCGTGGTATGTGGTACTGGTTGCTGCTGGGTGTGAGTCTCCACACCCAGTATTGTTATGTGGTTACTGGGAATTGAACCCGGGCCCTTGCGCTTGCAAGACAGGCACCGGAACCACTGAGCTAACTCCCCGGCCCCGAATGAATCTATTCTTAAGTGTCCACAGAACATTCTCTAAAACAGACTCCATGTTAAGCAACAAAATGAGTCTTAACAAATTAAGTATCAAAATCAAAGAAAGTTTCATGTTAAATGACAATAAAATTGAATTTGAAATCAACAATACAAGAAAACCTGGAAATCGAAATTTTCAAAACATATTTAAACAATGAATGCAGATAAAATAAGATCTCCTTGAAAATAGCAATATCAAAACAAGAATCACAATGTAAAAGTTAGAAAATACTGTGAGACAAATGAGAATACAGCAAACCAAAACAGATTTAACCAAAGCAATGTTTAAAAAGAATTTTATAGTTAGTTGGGTTTGTTTAAAAAGTTCTCAAATCACAACCTAATCCTACAATTTAAGATATTAGAAAAAATAAACCCAAATATATCAGAAAAAAAGAAAAAAAAAGATAAATGGAGGGGGCTAGAGATTTGGCTCAGTGGTTCCAGTACCTGTCTTGCAAGCGCAGGGGCCCAGGGTTCGATCCCTGGAAAGCACATACAATACTGGGCGTGGAGACTCACACCCAGCAGCAACCAGTACCACATACCACAGTGCCGGGTATAGTGGCTCACGCCTGTAATCTCAGCACTCGGGAGGTAGAGGCGGGAGGATTGCTGTGATGTGAATTTGAGACTGAGCTCAGGGCCAGCCTAAACTACAAAGTTAGACCCTGTATCAAAAAAAAAGTTAAATGGAGCATAAACTATAAAAATAATTTTAAAGTCAATAGATCTAAGTGTTGCTTATTTGAAATATCAACAAATTTTTACTCTCTTAACTAAGTTAAATAAGCACAGAGTCAGAACTCAAGTAAGTAAAAAAATTAAAGATAGGACATTATAGCTATTCCTTGATATGTAAATATGAGTAAATGGAAGTACTGTGAACATTTTTATGCAAACATATTGAAAACCCTGGACGATAGAGAACATTCTAAGAAATACACAACTTATCAAGACTGAATCATAAAGAAATAGACAATCTGAACAGACTATTAATTCGGAAGGAGTTTGACTCTATCCAAAAGGACTCGTTAAGAAAATCCAGAATAGGATGATTTCAAGAGAGAATTCTACCAAACACTAAAACAAAAATTAATTGCAAGTCTCATGAAATAATTTTTTTAAATTAAAAAAGGATGCAAGGCTTTTAAATTCATTTTATGAGATCAACATCACCCTGGTATGCAAGATAACCAAAAGCAGTGCTTGAAAGAAAAGTCTAGGCTCAAATTCCTGCAGAACACTAGTATAAACTATAGTCAACATTATACTGACAAATTAAACCCAAGAGCACATTTTAAAAATTATATGTAATAAACAGGATTTATTCCTGCCTTTCCAGGACACACAAGAACATTACATTAACAAAATGAAAGAAAAAAGACACATGATCATCTCACATAATAAAGAAAAGTATCTTGACAAAATTCAGTTCCTCTCATGACTAAGGGCCCCTACTACTGCGAATAAAAGATAGCTACCTCCACATAATGAAAGTTGCTGTTGAAAATGTGTACGTCATATTCCCAACTGTGAAACTGAACTCCACTCAACAATATATCAGAAAACCTAATGCAGTCATTGGCAAGGAAAAGAAAAGTCATCACAATTGAAGAAAAAAACCAAACTTTCACTTCTCACAAGATTTGATCTTACAGGGACAAAAGCTAAAGATTCCACACAAAAATATTGTTTGAATAAATTAATTTAATAAATTTGTTGGATACAAAACGCACAAAAATCCATTGTTACGGATAAAAAACACCCGTATTAACATTTAACTTTTCCATAATCTATGTCTTCATTGTTCATTAGAAAAATCTAAAAAGAAGAGCCTTCAGCATTTTGTATCATTTATATTAATAATAATAGTTACTTCTACATTTTTTTTAGTTTCTTGAGTTATCATCCATACAGACTGTGTCTGTCAAATTCTTTTAATATGAATAGATGTTCTCTCACAAGTCTGGAGTATTTTAAACTCACTGTATGTCTCTTAGAGGCTTAGAACTATTTTTCTTGATGGAGATGGTAAAGAAAAAGAAATGATTCAGATGCCTAAAATCTCCACTTTCTCTACTCTCGTTAGAATGTTATTCATTAGAAATACCATGATTTTATTTTTACTTAGCTTATCTTTTGCACCCCAAAAATGTAAGACATTATAGAAAGTGTTCTTTTTGACATGAGGTTTTCCTTGCAAGGGGAAATGCCTTTCCTGGAAAGGGCCTTCTGCAGATGGCTCCCTGTACTGAAAGGATCACTGGTGTTGCTGCTAAAATCCCCACCGACATGTACAAACCAACTGAGAGTAGTGAGAGAATTTGTTTGCCACTAGTGGGACTGGAAGACAGATATTAAAGTTAGATGTTTATTAAACTAAATTAAATTGAAAGTGGGATATGAAAATGGCTGCCCCTTCAATTATATAATATAACAATTAAAACAATACTTCAGACGTGTCAACACACTCAAGAGTTCCTAAATAAGTAATAATAATCCTAAACTTTCATTCATATTCACACACATTTATCCTCACATGCAGTACCCTACAAATGTATCTATCTACAGCTTTTGACTATTCACTTGACTTCTTGATAATACGATCAGGTATCAACTTAATAATTTTAAGAAATGATAAATTATTGAACTCAAAACTTTGTAATAAATATTCTTGATAGTTTTTTAAAATATATACTGTCGAAACCAGAAATCCAACTTTTACCAGAACAAAAATGTATTTCAAATATTTTTAGATACATTGGGAAAAGTTGTATTGAGCTAAAGGGAACAGTTCAATTTTGTAAATTAATCAATAATAATGAATTGTTGAGTTTGTAATTCTAGTTGCTATAAAATATATAGTAATAATATAAAAAACAAAAAGAAAATAAAGTTAAGTGTAAAATTTCTGTATGCTACTATGCATACTTGAAGATATTTATGATCAGAGATAAATGGTAAACTCTAGAGCAATTCCAAAACAGTAGTGAAGAAAATTATCAAAAGAATTTCAATATTACATTAGAAATTACTTACCAAAAAAAGTAGTGAGGGAAGAATAGACAGATAAGAATATATGAGTAGTATAGAAAAATTTTTAAATGGCAGATGTACATTTAACTAGAATAACAACATTGAATATGAATCAGTTCTAACATGTCTGTTTATTTATGATAACAATTTTTATGTTCCAAAAGTCTACATTGTTTGATATGAATATGGTGGTTCCTGTGGTTGGCATTTACATGTTTATTTTTTCATTCTTTTACTTTCAATTTTTTTATATCTTTGAAACAACAGTGTGTCTCCTGTAGATGGCATAGCTTGTATCACATTTTTAAAATCCAGTCTGTCAGTGAGGAGCAGGTTGTACAGCAGATAGTCACAGGGAGGGCAGCTTTTACTAGACCATAGGTGACAGAAAATGACAGTCACACATAACTTATGTGTAATAGTAGCTATCTAAGTAAATGTACGGCTCACCTTTTGGAACAAAGCCTAATGTATTGTTAAGATAGCCTAATATGACCTTTAGTTCCATTGCAAATAATAAAAAAAAAAAAATTGAAGTGGAGGTAACTATGTGGCGGGCCCTGTCTACCAGAACTATTCACCACCATAAGCACTTTCTGAATACACTGAATTTCTTCATAACTAAACAAGATTATATCTCAATTGGAGATAAAAGACCAGATATATGCTCCCAATAGTGATTATATTTCCATTGCAGGTCAAATTAATTACTCTTCCATTTTAGTCCCAGTCTTATTGAATATTACCTAAGCACATAATTATAAAATTAACTCAACAACATATCTAAAAGGAGACAGGAATGAGTGGTTATTCTATATAAACATACATATGTGCAAAGCTTTTACATTCTTCATCAATTATAAATTTTATTCAGACCTTATATCCTCAACAACTCACTGCATCTTTTCCCTCATCAGCTAAAAGCTTAGCTGTTCTGTGTGCAGCAAAATGACTCAAAACTCCATTGTCTAAGGGTCTGTTCCTCCATTATTCTGCCTTTTGTAATGTGCTGTTTTCCAATTAAGCTTTTCTTTGTAGGCTAGAAGTACTTAGGAATTCTAGATTTCATCCTCCCTCAGTGACAGCAGGGACAGTTTCCCTTTGTAATTGGGATTAGTCACTCTGTCCAACACACACCCTTTCCTTTCTTCGTTTTAATGTCTCAAAAATGCCAAGTGGCAGTGGTCCCCCATTCTGTTGTATTGGAACAATTACTGCCCCCAGGGATTCATTCTGCCTTAGAGATTAAGATCTCTAAATCTGAGCTACTCAAACTTTCTGGACTCTGAATCCAAGTTTCTATCAGTGGAGCCAGTTACCTTGGCATCTGTCATTCCGTAGCCTGGATAGTCGGCTGAGGGGAGACGGTACGATGTAAGGCTCTCTGACCCATGGAGCACATGCCTGCCCTGGCCTAGACTCCAACAAACAGCAATGAGCTGATCAAAAAGCAAATCAACCTCTTAACCCTTGCATCCTACTAAAGCAAAAAAGCGTAGTCAACATATCAACAAAATAATTTCAAATAGTGAGCACTATGGCAGGAGGCAAAGGGGTAATCGGATTGGAGGGTTAAGAAGAGGAACACCATGAGTAACTAAGAAGTGTCCTCCAAGACACTGAGGTCTCGAGGCAGTAGCTGTAGGAAGAACTTAGATAAAAACCAGTTCAAAAGCCTAGAGAACCTAAATTCCTCTTCTCCTCACTTCCTTTCTCCCTCTGAACTTCACTTATAATGAAGTAGAGCTTGAAAGTTGTATTTATTTCCAACTCTTGCAGCCCCTTTAGTTGAGAGGTAAGAAGTAAGCCCAGCCTCGGGCACTGACGGTCCCCCTAGTGTTTGCAGTTTGCTCATAAAGATTTCCCATAGTAGCAAAGTTTTAGGGCTTTATTCTATACCGTCAACTGCAAATTTCCTCTTCACTGGTATCACTTCTACAGGAAATGTACTTTGCACAGAATGTATCATCCTTTTCTAAGAATATATCCAGGTAATGATGCTTGTGGAAAACCCACATAAAGGAATATACTTGAAATTTTTGTCTGTGCAAAATTAGTCAATGTGTGAAATGTAACTTTTGCTTTGTTTGAATAAATTATTGTACCGTGGGTGCTACACTGAATAACCTTTTTAAGCTTTTTTCTGTTATGTCAATAGGTAGTATTTGAGTTTCACAAAATATAAAAATAAAGTAATAATCCTTTATAATGAAGTTGCTTTGTGATATTCATAGTAAGAGGAGGTTCCCATAATACTATAGACAAGCTGTGCAATCAAAGATTTCTGCAGTGGCTAAGATATGACTCAGCTCAACACATTTTATGGTAATTCCTGCTGCCCTGAAATTATGGGGCTTTCATTATGGAATAGAATGTAGCATTAAATCCCAATGTCTGAGTACAAGAAATAAGTATCAGGTATAGGAAATATTAAAGATTTTCACTGGTTAGAGGTGACATAATTTTCTTAAACATTATTGGATTTATATATTCATTTTATAGATTCAAACTATTTTTACATGTAGAATTTCACTTGATGATCAGGATAATGTAATCTAAGATAAACCAAAAAAAATCACTCTACCAATAATATTTTCATTTTTACAATAAAACATAGATAAAATCAATCTGTGTCATGCATTTTAGGAAGAAAAATAATGGTTTTTCTTCCAGTATTTGAGAGGGTCATCCAGATAACATGGTTAACATTTATCTAGTACAGATTTATGCCTGACCTATGCTATTACAAATGTATGAACTATTTTAAAAAAACAATTCCTACTTGCAGTTAATCAAATGAGTTATGTCTTTAAGATAATATCCTAGCAACTTCAGACAAAAAAGAAAGTCACTGGTGATATTAGAAAGAGATCTGTTTGTCACATATCCAGATCTAACTTCTGAGTGTGTTTCAAAGTGTTGCTTTGATCAAACAAGCACCAAAACATTTCTGTTTTAGATCTAAGGGGTAAGAATCTGTTTCACAATTTCTGATTTTGAGATGTCCGCAGAACAGTGATTGTCCTTTAACTAAACAAGATTCTTTTTTTCAACTTTTTAAAATTAATAATTATATATATATATATATATATATATATATATATATATATATATATTTTTTAATTTCTAAGATAGGATCTCATTTTGTAATTCAGGCTGGTCCTGAGCTCAGCCTCAAACTCATAGCAATCCTCCTGCCTTTGCCTCCCAAATGCTGAGATTACAAGTGTGAGCCTCCATGCCTGGCACTGTGGTATGTGGTGCTGATTGTTGGTGGGCATGAGTCTCCAAGCTCAGTACTGTTGTATGTGGCTACCAGGGAACAAACCCAGGCCCTTGCTCTTGCAAGGCAGACACCAGAACCATTGAGCTAAATCCCTGGCCCAATAAACAAAATTTTTAAGAACTGTTTTAGTAAAACTGTGTCTCTCAAATAAATCAATCAGGCTTTCAAATAACTAAATATTTAGCTAAAACTTTTAAAAACTCATTAGGTTAAAAGGTAAATAATTAGAGGCTCTCTAACAAATCTGAAAACCAAGTTCACCTGGTGTACTGTCCAACTACACTTCTCAGACAGGAACACATGAGATTGCTTTGAACCAGTACAGTCACAATTGTGTCAAGTCCACATTTACTGCTTTATCAAACAAGCACTGAGTCCAGTTCTTTCAGGACATCCTACGACTTTAAATCTTTTTTAAACTTTTCTCAAGTAATATGATATAATAAGGGGAACACTGAGCTACAGATTTGAACTTGACCCCACTGTCTTTAGTGTACAATTTCAAGAGCCATAGCCACTGCTTAAATTGGGTCAAAGAAAGGGAAAGAAGCCCAATGATGAAATACAACTTTGAAAATTTAGGTCTCTGAGAATAGTCTAAATTAATGTATAAAAAAAGGAATTAGACTGAATCATATAAGACTTCTAATCTGCCCTTAGAGACACATCAATTAGATATGCATTGAAAATATACTCAATTTCTTCAAGTTTTATAATTAGCTATGCCATAGGATCTTAGACCTCTATGCTACAGATATATACTTCACATCTTGAATTTTATAGTTTTCAATTAATACCCAACAATCTAAGAAAATCCATGCATGTTATGTTGTGTAACTTTCACTTTCTACAAATTTCCTCTATTAAATTTGTTATTTAGAAAATTAATACAACAATTAAATAGTCCTTTTTTTTAACCTTATGTCTTATCATCTATGATTTTACTCACTGTTAAAAGAAGTAGGTTCAGAGAAGCGGGCAGCTCGGGAAACGGCGACTGTGCCACTGAATCTGCACCGGGTTTGGAGTTTACTTGTCTCCAGGCCCACG
>PVIR01023041.1:0-27527 GCA_004026965.1 Petromus typicus | reverse complement strand
AGTGAATGGGAGAAGGAAGAGGCCAACTGAAGGAGTAGGGTAGTCAAAGAGCAAATGACTGGAGGCTTCACTCATTCATAACACAGTTTCTCTCCCACTCCTTGGGAGACCTCACCATACTCTCCAAGGAGCACCACTCCTGCATAGAAAAGATCCTCCAGGAAGATAAAATTATCCCAAGGAAAGAAAATTTAAAAAGTATATGTGTCCTGGGAAGCATGACATGCAGATTCATTTGTCTTGCTCTAGGACTGACCATTGCAAACTCAGAAGTTTAAAATAAGTGAACTGACCTTACTTTTGAGCTGTCAGATGTCCAAGCTCATGTTCACTGTACTGAAATCAGGGTGCTCCTTCTGCTGGCTATAAGGAAAGATCAGTCTTCTTGCCTTGTCCATCTCGTAGGGCCCACCTGATTCCTTCTCTCACCATCTTCACAGTCTGCAACTGAGCATTTTCTCCGCCCTCTGACCAGAGCCTCCACTGTCACATCTCTCTGTCACCCTATGCTCCTAACATGGTATCCACTCAGATAACCTAGAGTAGTTCCACCATCTCAGGGTCCTTTGTTTCATCCTTTCCACAGTGCTTTTCCCTGTGTAAAAGTACGTACTATTTCAGAGGATTGCATGTGGACAATCTGGCAGTAACCGTTGTTCCAGTTGCCATCGAGTCTGTGCAGACACATGTGGAGCCCCTGGGCTAGTCCCTTTGTCTTGTACTCAGATCGTATTTTGTAAAGGTCACTATTGGGTAACAACATAGAGGGTCATTGCCATGATACACAGTGCACTGCTACATTCTCCTAGGAAAGAGAAGCATAGCATACCGTGCAAGAGATGAGGGAGTGACAGCACAGAGCCACTGCTGGACAAGAACAGGAGGAGAAAGAGAACAGCGGGGCCACAAACGCTATTGGAGCTCCATGAAGAAGGCAAAGTAGTGTATAGTAAATACTTAAGAGTGACTAGATTGCCTAATTCTGCCAGGCTCTGGGTCAAAGGGAAGGTTTATAGTTGTCTAGTCCCTGATCTTGAGTGATTGAGGCAGAAAAATATTATCTCCTGAGCTGCACAGTATAAATGGAAGAACAAAGAAATTCTTTATGTTTGATCTTCATACCAAATACCTGTTCTCAGCTAAGTTCTTTGTTATTTCTAAGGATTGAGTAGCTAAGTGGGATAATCACTCTCTAGCCAAAAGGGTTAAGATATCCAAACATTAAATACTATAGAATCATGAAAGCTTGGCATAGAAATCCACTCATGGATGGCAGCAGGAGGTCAGGCTGTCTGCTCTTGGCCTGTTAGGACTCTGTCTCTCATGTCTTGGCCTGCTGGGCATGTCCATCCTAGTATTCACACCCTCTCAGCTCAGAGCTGCATTCCTCATCTGTTTTTATCGCAAGATCACTTTGAGGACCGCAGAAAAACATGTCTTCTATTGTTTACAGAGAAGTCTGAGTAATATGGTCAAAATTGCTCTTTTCCTTCTATTCTAATAAATATGGACAAATTTCATATGCTTTTAATTTTCTTTTTAGGATAATATTATCTTCTTGGAGGATCTTTTCTATGCAGGAGGGGTGTACAGGACACACCAGAAAGGCCATGCAAGTCTCCATCCACAGCTTAGGGCCCTGTTAGGTTGCTAAGCGAGGATCCAACTACTACAGAGGCACAAGATGAAATTTTCTGACCTGAAAAACAATTTTTTTCAGTAAAATAGCTAGTATCTTTGGGTAAGATTTAAACAAACCCTATTGGATAATAGTTGCAATCAATTATTTATCCTAGTGATGTAATTTGGAAAAATTATGTTTGGAATTATGTAAATGCAGGTTTTTTTTCCAAAATAAATTTATCATACTGAGGCATATAGAAAGTAGATTGTCAAGAATAGATCAGAATTTACACAGATTCTGCTAGTAATAAATAATAACAAGATTCCCATGTAAATAGTGAATGTGAGACTCCAACCTCACCACCTTGTTGACTCACTCCCAGACCAGGAAGGCTCAGTGGCAGCCACATCTGTCCATCTACTCAGTTTCATATTCTGACTCCTGACCAAGGAGTATTGGATGAAGTGTCTAATTAGACAATGCCTTCCATAGATTTTTTTTAAAATATGTAATATGAAAATCATGAGGGAAATCACAACTGGTACAGCACTTTTAAGTCTGCACTCTGAGGAAAAAGAATTTTCTGCCAGATCTCCACCCAAACACAGGTGCATGTGTGCACACGCACACACGTGGACACAAACACACACACACACACAGGCACACACAGCCTCGTGGCAGGGATAAAGAAAACCTCAGCCTTGCAAAGAGAATACATATAACAGAGAACATAACACAAAAATATAGAGTAGAGAAGTAAAAAGCTGGTGCTCACAAGCATAAGACCTTTCATCTTTCACATGAGGAATATGAGGATGCTACGATCAGCCACGAAATAACACTTAGTGTGGCCTGTGGCCAAGTGGAGCCCGTTCTGAAACACTATTCCTCACCTCAAGGATACAGGTAGTTATATAACCTTTGAGGGTAAGCGGTGTCAATAATTTTTAGTTCCATGTGTTTATTTCATCAGCTCTGACCTTCACTTGCAAAGATCAGCAGAGTCAGTCTGAAATTGCAGTAACATTGTGACACCTTAATATGTCTAAAACTTTCTCTTGGGATTATTATATTTAGGTAACTGAATCAGGTGAACTTCTGCCCATCTCCTACGGCATTCACTGTTGCATTCAAAGGAACAAGACAGAAAATGGAGATGACATTTGTCATAGAATTCTCCCTATGTTGCACTGAATATCTCCTGTTCATGTCAGTGAGATACCTCTCAACTGACTTGGGGACCTAGAGTTCAATGTAGGGTTAAGTGAAGATTAGGATGTAAGAAAATGGAGAGGCTGGGAAACTGCAAGAAGAGTTTGGCATGAGCAAGGGAGCTGAGTAATGTGGTAATAGGAAACCTCTCCATGTGTGAGTTCGCTACAATTTAAATGCTAGGTGTGAGTATTTTTATTGGGGTGAAGGGGATCACACAAAATGAGTAACTTTCTGCATTTAAGTTAGTGTGGAGCAGAGAAATAAGAGCAATACTGGGAGGTGAGAACAAATTTTTGTAAGAGTCAATAGTGACCAGGAGAACATGAGTCCCCTGGGAAATCACATGTGTAGGGGGGCTGTGGACTTCCCACAAAGCGTGGGTGGAAGCCAATGCGCATTTTCTCCAGTTTGAAGGATTGGGTGATCTCCGTGGACATCTGGATTGTACTCATTGCAACCATGTTAATCTCTGCTTTCGAAAAAAGGTGTGTTCTATAATCTCAGGAAGAGCCAGGTATTAATCTACTGGATTATGAGCTGGCTAGAGGAGGAGGTTGACATGGAAGGGGAGAGTTTTGTGGCCAAAGCTTAGACACTACATGGATGTGTCACCAGGGAAGAAACAGTTAGCAGGGAACTCAAGAGAAGACATGTGTGTAACAACAGAATGTGGTAAAGATTTGTCATAGCAGACACCTGGCCTTGGAGGGCACACACCACCATGGTGGGGACAGGCCTAAGGAGTATTTTTGGAGGAAAAGGTGGGGGGAAGCTTGGAGCTCTTGATGATCACATTGCAACATCTGGAAGGAGGGAAAACTCTAAGCTTTAAAACAGATTAGCCTTGGCCACCATTTTGGTTAATGGTGGTGATTCAAAGTTGTCAGAACTTCCTAAGTACTACAATAGTTGTCCCATGTATTTATGTTAATGTTAAATGAAAATAATAAAAGAATGAATGAGTATAACATTAATACCTAGCAAAATAGATTGATAAAATATTAATATTCTAATGTGCTTATCAGAAATCTTTCTTTTTTATATTTATTGCACTTATTGGTACATTTTAGCTATACACTGTGATCACACCCATCATTGGAAATTTGTGTCCTTACATGATACTTCTTAGTTCTGATTGCTTCCCATTGTCCTGCGCTTGCTTCAATCCCTCCACTCTTTCCTATTTATATAAGCTTTGTTTCTATTTTTTCTTCTTTGTCTGTTTTTCTCTTTCCTTTCTTTCCTTTCCCACACACTCCTTCTCTAGTTCCCCTTCCCCTTTGAACATTTTCTTCCTATTTTACAATGTCTGTTGTACATTTTGATCTTAATTTACACTCTCAGTTTTTCACAGCAGAGAAACAATTCAGTATTTAAACATATGTGTCCTATTTATTTCACTTATGAGTATGGCCTCAAGGTCATTTATTTTAGTTGTAAATGTCTCTAGTTTATCTTTCCTTATGGCTGTGTGGTATCCATTTCATAAAATAATCCACATCTTTATTCTATCACCAACTGATGAACATTTGGATGGTTTCTAAGATGTAGCCAATACAAATTGTGTTGCATGTATCAGTGTGGTATAATGCTAAAGAGAACAGCTATTATGTCCTTCATTCTCATCACCCTCTCTGTAATTATCTGGGAAATTATTTTATTTTATATTTTGTGTATCTTCATATATTTGCTTTTGTTACTTCCCTGTTATCATTTCAGAGAGTCCTGTGAGTGGCTTTGAAATTCTTCTCACTCACATCCTCACAGGTTTGCTGTTAGGGGACTGAAAGTGTACAGTTACATCTGACTTCCACACCTTCTCATTTTCTGTATCTTTAAAATTTATTTCTTGGGTTGATGCTTGCAAATTGCTTATGGTAGTTTTGTTGCTAATATTTAGAATCTTTAAAAAATTGGTCACTTCTTAGAGTTGTCTCCCAAATGTAGCTGACTTTTTGGTTTTAAGTCTGTTGTAAGACACTACCTTTTAAATTTACTGAGGATGAGAAATTATTACCAATATACCTAGTCCCTGGTTCTTTGCTTATGACCCTCAGGCAATCTCAGTCTTGGAATACCAGAAAAAACAACAGATTAGAGCAATTACCAGAAAAAAAAAAACAGATTAGAACAATTGGCTAAAATAGTACTATCAGTAATTTTTTAAAAAGACGTTCTTTGGGGGCCAGGGATATATCTCAGTGGTTCTGGCGATTGTCTTGCAAGCACAAGGACCTGGGTTCAATCCCCGGTAACCACATAACAATACTGGGTGTGGAGACTCACCCCAGCAGCAACCAGTACCACATACCACAGTGCCGGGCGTGGTGGCTTATGCCTGTCATCCCAGCACTAGGGAGGCAGAGGCAGGAGGATTGCTGTGATATGAGTTTGAGGCTGAGCTCAGGGCAAGCCTGAACTACAAAGTGAGACCCTGTCTCAAAAAAACTTAAGAAAAGAAAAAGCTTCTGCAAAGCAGGATATGTCACCAACAAAATGAAAAAAACCTACTGCCTTGGTTTGCAAAAAAATTTTACCAGTTGTTTCTCAAACAAATGACTACTATATTGAATATACAAATAATCAGAACCTCCAAATTTAAAGACCCAATTCAAAAATAGGTATCTGAAATAAAGAGACATTTTTCACATGAAGTAGAAGCAGCAAATATATTAAAAAATGTTCAACATCACTGGTCATTCAAGATATGCAAATGAAAACAACAGTGTGATTTCATCTCACTCCAGGAAAAAATGGCTGCTAGTAAGACATCAACCAATAATGAGTCCTAGCAGGGCTGTAGGGAGAAAGAAACCCTTGTACACTGTTGGTGGAGATGCAGAGTGCTGTAACCACTGTGGACATCAGTGTGAACCTTCCTCATAAAACAGATTGTAAGTCCTATTTGACCCTGCTATTTCCTTGCTGGGTAAATTCAAGAAAGAATTAAGAGCATCATATATATGTGCACCCATGTTTAAACCAGTAGAGTTTACAATAGCTAAATCTTAGAAACAGACCAAAAGTCCATCAACTGGTGAATGATAAATAAGATGTTATCTTTTAAAAATAAAATGGGGTACTACACAGTCATAAAGAAAGATAAACTAGAGACAGCTAAATGGATGTACGCTGAGGTCATACTCATAACTGAAATAATAGGACATGCATGTGTAATTATATTATTTCTCTATTATGAGAAACTGAAAGTGAAAATATGCTCCAAAATGTATCATAGGTACTGTGAAATAGGAAGAAAGTATTCAAAGGGAAGGGGAACTGGGGGCAGGGAGCAAAGCAGAGAAAGAAAATATTTGAAGGCAAGTAGGGAAAAAATGAAAACAAAGCTTATGTATATAGGGAGCAGGGATTGAAGGAAGCAGGTGATTGGGAAAAATAGGAATCAAGATATCTCATATACAGATACAAATTATCAGTGATGAGTCAGATCATAATGTGATAAAATGGAAGTGTACCAATATACTTAATAAAGAAAAAATATTATAAAATACAGATGAGGAAATGACAAGTTGTGGAAATTTGCCACTTTTCACTGTATGAACTAGATTCATAATTATATCACAGATTCTAACACAAACAAGAAAATTATAGTAAATATGTCAACAATATGACAATTTTACTCTCAGGGGAGAAAATTTAAAAGTGGTCAGGAGGAAAAAGTAGAGAAATAAGAGAAAAGAAAGAATTAAAGGCAAGGCTAGAAGACAAAGGAAGAGTGTACAAATACTGGGAAGCTGTGAAGAAGACAGGAGGGAAAGTGAGAAGGAAGAAATAAAAATAACAACAGAACAAAACAGTAACAAAATCCTAAAAACAAGGTTCACACTCAAAAACAAGAACAAACCATCAAGAAAAAAAAAAAGACATAAAAGAAGTCAGCTTTAGAGCATGTTTCTACAGTCATGATAAGCCTCGTTGCAGCTAGAACCCGGATCTATGTTTATTAATGGCACAGCCAGCAGGAGATTTGCAGTGTTGTAGTGGGTAATTCCTGAAAGCCTGCACCTGTTAGTTCCACTGAAATTCAGGCTCTTTTCTGGCTCTGAGGCTGGAACCTGAGCTGTTTAGTCTGAAATACTTCTTGTGGCTCCTACAGTTTAAAGTTGGCCCCTTGCTGCCTTGAACTTGGTTCTTTGACTTCCTACTGACTTGAACTCAGCTCCATCTCATGGTAACACTGGGAGCCAATAGATGGAACTAATTCACAGCTGCTCTGAGTTCTGAGCTCAGTGGGTCCCTCTCCAAAATGCCACCCCCTTGTGAGGGACATCTGCTCCCTAACAACTCATCGGTCGCTTCAGCCCACTGTGTCTTGAACACTGCTTCACTGGTGTCGTTCTCCATGGAGGGCTCTCGGGTCTCCAGCAGTCAACATACTTCTGCAAGTTCGAGCTGCCCCTCCATTCAGCAAGCCAGGGCTCAAGGACAAAGTGCTGCTCACTATCGTCTTTTGTGTTGAGGTCACTCTCTGCACTCGCCCTTTGGGCTTTAATTCTCACTTTAGATCTTCGATGGGTCCCAGTGACCTCGTCCCCATCTTCTTCTTTTCCTCTTGTAACTATACTCCAGCATTTGGACACCAAATCTCAGAGAGGCTGTGTTATGCTGTTCACTGTTGCACTTTATGAAGCAGCTCTGGAAGTCCTTTAATGAACTTTTTTAGTGATGCTGCTGTGGCTGCCTTACTTTTTTTAATTGATTCAAAATACTTATGAGCAAACAAATAATACAGTTAAGATGAGGAATAAAAGATACAGAGACATATTTCACTGACGAGAAAGAGATGGCAAATACACACCTAAAAAGATGTTCAGCTTCACCAGGCAGATCATTTTCCAATGAAAATGAAAACCATAACACGATATTATTACACATCTGTAAGAATGGTTAAGATAAAAAAAAATGCAAGAACATCTAAAAGTGGCAAGGATGAATAGAAACTAAATCATACAGATTAGTAGTGATTTAAAAAATAAACTTGCGATTCTGATCTAACCCAACAATTGTACTCTTGGGTATTTATCTTGGAAAAATAAAACTATGTTTATAGAAATATGTATTTATGAATTTCATTGCATCTTTATTTATAATGGCCATGAAATGAAAATAATGTGGGTGTCCTTTAACAGACAAAAAGGTAAACAATCTGTGCTATATCCATATTATGGAATAGCACTCAGCAAGAAGAGAGAGCTACTACTGAAACATACAACAACCTGGAAAAGTATTCAAAGACCTATGCTGAGTTAAAAGGCCAGTTTAAGAAATTAATATTGAATATGATTCCCTTTATATATTTTTGCAATGATGAAATCATAGAAACAGAAAACAGATTACTAGTTTCAGGTGTTACTGAGGGAATTGGATTGGTTATAAGAAGATAACAGCAATCTCTGAATGAATGGAATTGTTCTTTACCTTGACTACATTATATGCATATCCTAAATGCAATATTTTGCTTTGGATGTATAAGATGTTACTACAGGAAATTCTGTGCACTGACTGTGTCTCTCACTGAATTTATATGCTGAACATAAAGTGGCCAGTGTAATGGTAGTTGTGGGACATTTGTATACTCCTAGGTTCAGAAGTGGTCATGAAGGTGAGCCCTCGGAATGGGATTAGCGCCCATGTAAGTAGGGACGTGACGGGGAAGATGCTCTCTCCTTTCTGTATGAAGACCCAGTGAGCTTATGACTGTCTAGAAAATGACCATGTTGGTGCCTTGATCTTGGACTTTCAGCTTCCAACACTGTGAAAAAATTGATCTCTGCTATTTGAATGTAGCTACAGTCTATGCTTTTTGTTATCACAGCCCAAACAGACCAAGATGGGATAAACTAGGTGAAGGTATTGGGTCTTTATTATTTCGAACAACCTCATGTGAATATACAGATGTATCAGAACAAAAAAATATTTCATTTAAAAGAGTGCATTTTTGCATGAGTATTGAACACTTATCTATTTTAGGAGCTGTCATTGAAGTACCTTAATATGGCATAAGACAGTAGCTCCCATTCATATAGAACACTACATAAACTAGCCTTGGCCAATCACTGCTTTTCCAGAGAGGAGGAAATAGGACCTTGTGAATATAAGCTAGCTACACTGAAATCATTGCCCCACCAATGAAAGAATGAGCCTTTGACATCTTCACAGGACCTTTTCTATCTTTTTTTTTTTTTTTTTTTTTTTTCTGAGACAAGGTCTCACTCTGTAATTCAGGCTGGCCCTGAGCTCAGCCTCAAACTCACATCACAGCAATCCTCCTGCCTCTGCCTCCTGAGTGCTGGAATTACAAGCATGAGCCAGCATGCCTGGCACTGTATGTGGTACTGATTGCTGCTGGGTGTGAGTCTCCATGCCCAGTTTTGCATGTGGTTACCGGGGAATTGAACCCGGGCCCTTGCGCTTGCAAGACAGGCACCGAACCACTAAGCTAACTCCCCGGCCTGGACCCTTTCTATCTTAAGAGGTCTATCTTAGACATCATGAATTTATCTAGAAGATGACATGGAAATCCCTAAGGATAGCATGGAAATCACTGGAGGAATTCAGTGGCAGCATGTTAGGGTTGTAAGGATCAGGGACAATGTGGTTTTCCATCTGAGGAACAAAGTGGACTTGATCAGCTGAAGATTAAAGATGTATCTGGACCCTGAGTCACTGAGATAGCAAGAGCTGCAAGTTTAAGGGCATCCTGAGCACTCGAGGGTTAACTTCCCATTCATTATTCTGGCCCCTGATCCCAGCTGAGGCTTTCCTGTACACACACTCTGCATACAGAACAAGCAGAAAAAAATGCCTCTATAGAATACATTCAAGTATAAATATGTGAGGAATTTATGGAGGAAAATAGTAATTCTCTCTTTGCTTTTCATTAGGAATGATGGCTGATATTCATCGTCTCAAGCAGAAAATCAAGGCCAGTTCCTAAAAATCCACTGTCTTTCTCTGTGGATCTCTGCCAGGTTATAAAACCATTATGCACTCCAAAAGTAACAGGGCTGGGCTTGGTGTTCCTTCACCCCAACTGTGCTCAGAGTTGGGAGTCAAATGGCAGGTTCCACCTTTCAGGCAAGAGCCCAATGTATTATTTTGCACTTGAGAATTCAGAAAGGAAAGAACTTCCTGGGTAGTTGTTATTTTGTGAAAACATGCAGTTAGCTAACTTTATTGAAATAAGATCCACTTGGATGTAGAGATTGTGTGTGTGTGTGCATGTGTGCGTGCGTGTGTGTGTGCATGTGCGTGTGTGCACAAGACCTACCATAGCATTCAATTCACTGTTATTACTTTAATTTCCTTTTTCAGTATATAAACCACCAAGGTGCTTTGACAAGAGTCTTGTTAAATGTAGAATGGAGCTGAGTTATTCAATGTGTAAGTACATCTATGTGAAGAGAAACTTAGCTTTCGAGTAATTTAATGGCTCTCTTGGATCTCACATGTAACTAGAGTTCTGGTAATCAGATGTCTCCAAGTTAACCTAAGCCACAGTGTTACCCAATGGAAATGCCACATGCCAGGTTCATAGGTACTGAACTCCTGGTATATCAAAAAGATGACAGGAAACATAGTCTTTGTCCAGTTATTTATTAAGACTTCAAGTCAAATATCTTGACCACATGTAGGAGGGTATCTTGGGCAGAGGAAAGGAATTAGTTGGGACATTTGTATTACCTTGTCCATAATAGTAAAAGATATTACTTATCAAATTTAACTTTATAATAAACACAGTTTCTCCACATGGATTAATCTATTTATTCTTTAGGAGCTGAAGAAATGAATTGTATTAGATCAGTAGTAAACATGGGAAAACCGGACAAGAACCAGTTCTAGGATTGTATCTTTGTCAAATATAGGAATTAAAACTGCATACAAGTCTTGCTCTTAGAACTCAAACCCTGATTCTGTTGAACATGATTCCCTGTTGCCAAAGCTCTTCAACAGCAAAATTCTTGAGAGTTCAAGTAATATTGTATTGCAAAGAAACATACAAATATTGATTTCTGACATTTAGTTCCTATATCTTTTAAAATCTCAAAGTCTATTCCAATAAACTCAGTAAGCAATAGTAAATAGGACGAGTGTACAATGCTAAGTTTTTTTTTTAACATGCTTTGAGTCACTTTCTTGGTTGTTGATATTTTATCTCCTTGGTATCATAAATCTAGATTATTTGGTTGCTCAGTACTTAATGTCTTCAGAAACCTACTGTCTTCTGCTGGCAGGAAAAAGGAGACTTGGCTCCATCCTTGATTACAAGGTGATTTTGCAGTTACAAGTCAATTCAACAATCTGTGCCACCCATTTATGTTCAAGAAAGATCTAGTATCTGGATACCTATCAGTTAGAAATGTTTACAGATGCAAGTAACAAAATACATGAATAACGAGCTGAAAGTGTAAGGATATTTACCTCACAAATGTATAAAGCCGTCAAGGAACTCAACAGTGGCATCAAGAACCTGTGATTTGATATCACTCAACTCTATTACTTGCTGATTTTTCATCCTCATACTTACTGCCTTATGCTCACAAAATGGCAGCCTCAGCTCCAGGATCACATCCATACTTCATTAAAAAGAAGGAGCAAAACCATTGAGCTGCCATTTGTATCTATTTTTTCATCAAGCAAATTGTGTTTCTCACAAAATCCACAGTTCATTTCTGTTACAGGCTCACTGTCTAAACTTGGATCTCCCACTTACACCAAGAGCAAAGAAAACAAGTGATTGGCTACTTAGCTTTGATATTAATGGGAAAAAGAGAAAAGTTAATATTGACTTTTGTGTACAAACATTGTCTCCTGTACTTGTAACCTCCTAGGATTTATTCTATCAAAACATTTTCTTACTTTTCCCTTCTCTATCCTAAGCAATTTGTAAATAATATTTTAGACATTGTATGTTTGTAAGCATCCTCTTCTATGAAATGTCTCATATATCAATTTAAAAGATATAAGAGGAATGCCATTTTGGATCAATTATTTCAATGCAGAAAAATACTCACTTATGATTTTATGATTGATATATTCTTAGTGTCATTTAAAGTAGCCTTTTATTTTTGCATTCTCTTCCTTTTTCAACAGCTAGTAATTAGACATGAGCTATGTGTAAATAATGCCAGAACATCTGGATGAAAAGGGAAAAAAAGCAATATCTGGAGTTTTGTCTACATACCCTCAAAATACAGAGCATTGTGTAGACAAAACATCCAGATGATTGAATAGTTTACTTTTCATCCAGACATTTTGTCATATGGACAGAAAATGCTGCCAAATGAGGGACCAAAGGGGAAGAAAGGCATGACAGACTTGCCTGATTTGTAGAATATGGGAATTGTTTCTAAATTTGATGTGGGAAAAGAGGACAGTTAATGACATGTCTCAAAACAATGTTCAAAAATTCTAGGCCATCTTAGAAGATGTTTATTATGACAAGTTCTTACTAGTATAGTAAATGGTGGGTCCGTCACAGGATACCTAATAAACACACTCACAAACCATGCTTTATGTGACACCACATTTATTTTGCAGTTGAAGCAACATATTCACAGAAAACAACACTGATCACTAACACTAGCCTTTGCAACTTGGGAGAACAGATATGGAAACTAACTCTGATGGTCGAATCCAAGTCCGCTCGTACAAATCCAGTAATTATTTCCTTTTCAGGAGGTGATTCTGGTTACTTCTTCATATGCTGCCCATCAGCTCATTTCTTCTTCACTAGCTCTGTTTAGTAGTTATTCCTCTTTTATAAACAGAAAAATGGGTCTGACAGATAAAGGAAAATCTCCAAAGTCTCACAGAATGATCATCTGAACAAATAAAGGGATGCCCGAACTGTCTTCCTTTGCTCATTCTGAGTGGAATGAGTGTCTCAGAAAACTGAATTTCTAAAGTTTAGTTTTCACAGCTCCTAAAACACCAGAAATCGTGGCCAAAAGCATGATGTAATGCTTCTTTATTTCATGTATTTTCCATATTTTTCCATGTTTCTAGATCTAATATACCTAATTGAGAACTAAACTTGATGAAAAGGGATATTACTATCCAATGGGAATATTTATTTTATCATTGAAAAACCTGATAAGGCAGTATCCTTAAATACCATGAGAACAGCCTCACAGAGATAACAAATTTAGTCTTATGACTCGCTCTTCCCTTTTCTCCTTAAGTGGTCTGTTCCAAATTCGGGGCACAGTGGTCACTGGGGGAACATTCTGTCTTCAAAGTCAGTCTTATATAGCCTCATTTTTCTGGCAGAGACTTGGCTGGACAGAATAGTAAGTGAGAACAAGGAGAATTTTGTGTCAAGGCACAAGCTGTGTGATCTTGTGGTCTTGGATTTTCCAGGTCAAAAATAGTATTGGTAGAGGAATGGGTTAGCAGAGGAAAGCAGTGAAATGTTCCACTTGGGTGATGGGGGTGTGTTACTCACAACAAAGAAACTCATCCCTGTGGTAACCTCAGAGCTGGGCAGCCACTTCCTTGGATAGTTATTCTGATCTATGAATGTAGTATTAGGGCTGAAACAAAATTCTTGCCTACTGCACAAACCCACAAGAGCTTCAAGGTGAAGTTCATATATTCCTTTTTTTTAAAGGTTTTTGGAGACAGGGTCTCTCTTTGTGGTTCAGGCTGGCCCTGAGCTCAGCCTCAAACTCACATCACAGCAATACTCCTGCCTCTACCTCCCGAGTGCTGGGATTATAGGCATGAGCCACCACTGTGGTATGTGGTACTGGTTGCTGCTGGGGTGAGTCTCCACACCCAGTATTGTCATGTGGATACCGGGGATCGAACCCGGGTCCTTGCGCTTGCAAGACAGGCGCCGGAACCACTGAGCTATATCCCCGGCCCATATATTCCTTTGTTAGTATTTCTTTTTTTGTACAGGGATCAAACTGAAGTGGTTCCACTTGCTAGGCAGGTGGCAGCACGAGTGAACTAACATCCCTATTGTTAAACATTCAACATCCACATATTAAGACAGTGAGTTCTAGATCTGATCTGGGTTCTGAAGTTTGATCTGCTAATAGTTGCCTGACTTTGAGAAGATATTAAAAAGTACTGAACTATATACCTATTAGAGTGAATCTTGTGGTGTGTAAGTTATATCTCAGTTTAAAGAAAAGCGTGTTGGACTAATTCAAATGGCTCCTTGGACATCAGGTAGATCTTACAACACAATATTTTGGTGATGTAAATGTAAATGAAACAAGAACATATGGAGTAAATTTTTGCAAAACTGCACATGATTTCAAAAGTTTAGGGAAACGTTCTTGGCAAAACTGAATTTATCTAATCCAAAATACTTGAAAAATAAATTGAGACATTTCATAAACCCAAAATACAGCTGGTTTTTCCATCCATTATGTATTTTTATGTATAGTCCTTCCATTAAATAAATTTGTTCTTACTTTGGAAGGTACAGAAATTTCAGGTACCCACATAGAGAACTATAAATACTAAGGAAATTATAGAGCACAAAGCAAGGTCATGTTGTGGAAGTAGTGCTATAGTTAGAAGTTATTTCCAAGGGGGCCGGGGATTTGGCTCAGTGGTTCCAGTGCCTGTCTTGCAAGCGCAAGGGCCTGGGTTCGATCCCCGGTAACTACACACCATACTGGGTGTGGAGACTCATGCCCAGCAGCAATCAGTACCACATACCACAGTGCCGGGCTCAGACCTGTAATCCCAGCACTCGGGAGGCAGAGGCAGGAGTATTGCTGTGATGTGAGTTTGAGGCTGAGCTCAGGGCCAGCCTGGACTACAAAGTGAGACCCTGTCTCAAAAAAAAGAAGTTATTTCCAAGGAAATATTTTGTACAGAAACAAAGGAGAATGTCTTCTATAACAACCTCTGCATACAGTTCAACATCCTAGTAACTAAAGTCTCTGAGATACTCTTCAGAGTCCAACACATCTCCATCATATCTTAGCAATCTCTAGACACATAAGTACAATCGTCAATGCAAACAAAGTCTTTGTGAGTCACAGGAAGTGTTCCTTGTGGACAAACTCACACGTGAAAAATAGGACACAGATGTGTCAATACTGTGTAGTCTCTAGTATGAAAACCTGATGATGCAAATGAATGCCAAAATGTGTGATAGGTAATGTAAAATAGGAAGAAAATGTGCAAAAGAGAAAGGGAAAGGGTGGATGGCAGAAAGTAAAGAAGAGAAAGATAAAATTTGATCATAAAAAATACTCAGAAACACAGCTTATACATAAAAAGAGGACAGGGGAAAGAGGAAAATTAGAATCAAGATGCTTCATGTACAGGCACAAATTCTCAACGTTAAGTGTGATCATAATGTAACAATTCAATTAAAAAATAAACAAAAAATAAGAAGTACTACTGAGTAAAGTAATTTTAACTTTCTTTACTTCTACCTAGTGTTACTTCCTCAAAGAAGTTTCCCCTGATTACTTTATATCAACCAGCTCTCACTGTCCATCCACTGACTTTTTTTGAACTTTACTTTCTGCATTGTCTTGGCTTGGCCTTACGTTGTATAGCTTCATTTGTTTTCAGCCTGTTCTCACACTGCATTACTCTAGGAATGCAGGTACTTACTTCTGTTAAGTCTCTGCTAATTGAAGCACAAACTATTAGAAGTTACAGATTAGTTGGATTTTGAATCATTCTTTAACTGACTACAAAGAAGAAATGTTAATGGAACAAGTACCATTTCAAAAGGAGCAATTTATAAATAATTGAGATTCTGGCTTACAAAACAAAAGATCAAATACAACTGATGGACCTAGCTTACTAGATTTTCTTCGATCTAGTACTCCAAGAGCTTTGGAAATTTGCCCTGCTTCTTGATCCATATGGAATCAGCAATATGTTTTTTCTCCTCTGATTATGAAACATCCACCATGATGTCATCACATATCTTAGCACAACTGATTTTAATGTTCTTTACCTGGGTAATAACCTTCCGCAGTAGGCAATGCAGGGACTCATGCATGTAATCCTAATACAGTGGAATCAAATATCTCATCTCCCCAGCAGCTGCACAGATGGGCTGATGTTAACAATTAAAGATAGATGGTGGATAGACTTACTGATTTTCTTTTCTTCACCAAGTATTCTGAGTCAGGAGCATTCCATACTGGCTTACTGGGGATATTCCATATGTCCAAATAATCTGCTGCTTATTCTTGTCAGTCTGTCATCAGCTTGATGATACAAAACCTTGAATTTGTTTTTCCCTTATCCTGACTTCTCTTTTCCCTTCATTTTTGCTTCGCTGGAACAGAAGGAAAACCTTTCTCTAAACTAAATCTCAGCATCTATCTAGTCTAAGAAAATCAATAATAGATAGCAGTCCCTCTGAATGGAATTCAATTTCCTGTCGTGACGTACTGCAGATGACAAGTGTGGCAGTAACAATTACTAAAGCTTTCATCTATTGCAAATCAAGATATCAGATAGCTATAAAACAGGATATCAGGACCCAGTGGCTGCTGTGATAAATCAGTATTGGGAGACAAAGACTATAGTATTTGTTAGTAGTAGAAGACTTGTAAGAAGAAAATGACAAGGTATGATCATTTAATTACCAATTTAATTGGTCTGAAAGCTTGAGAGTTTTCGTGGTAGCTTTACAGGGAATGTCCTCTTCCTTTACACACAAGGAAGACTGTGGGAAATCCATCTAACTACCTGATTATCAAAATGGCAGAGTTATCAAGGGAACCAAATACATACCTAAGTCTTCTATAATAATTTCAAATCTAATGAGAAAACTAGGAGAATGGGAAACTTCAGGCTGACAAGGTAGAAATCCCCAAATTTCCCAGAATTCTGCAGCCTAAGAAAAAGTCCCCTCTCAATGAACATAAAGAGGAAAATTCCCTCTCCTGCGGAATACTCGAAGACCTCATGTGAAGCAGGTGTCTCTTGAAGTGACTTGTCTGTTTTCCTCAGAGATTGTTTCCATTCTTCCTCACTAGGCCATAAAGAAACACATATCTGCTTGAAACAAAGAAGATGCAGTCACTTTAACAAATAGCAAGTCTGGAATAAGATCTAGAACTGAAGTGTTTGTTCTATAAAAATCTATGGTGGATGGTGTGTGGCAAGGATAGAGAAAGCAGAGAGATGTTACCTGGCTATACGATCACTTGCTTTATATAATTAAAACCATCAAACTCCATCGAGTTGATAAATGATCTCAGGAGCTGCAAAGGAAATTCAACCTTCCTCACCTTGCTTCTGGACCCAAGTTAATTCACAGCCCAGGAGGAAAATGATGAAATGGGACACATAACAGGTGGGTTAAACTGAACAGGGCGGATATTTCCCAGAGCTTCCCTCTCAAAAAGACCTATGGCCAATTTCCATAGGAAACATGCATTGGCAAAAGGATAATGTCTGAATATTTGAGACCTGTCACAAGAGCCAAAACTGACACTGATTTTATTAAAACTAAAATACCTCTAAGATTTTCTGGTCGGATTAGATACCTCAGAGAGATTTGTGGGGAAAGCACACATGGAAAAAGCTGGAGAGTGGAGTTAGGATTAAGTGGACAGAGTAACTTTTGATGCTATATAGGATAAATGAAAACAATACTTACACATGTTCAGAGATTTTAGCAAAGAGAAAAGTAGATGGTAAGGTAGAAGTTGAGAGAAAAAAGAATTTAAAATAGGCATTGGCTTGCCAATAAGCATTGTATTATAAAAGTTCCATTTATTGGGATGTCAGGATGGCCAACGGATCTAAGATGCCAGACTCAAGGTTTCAATTTGTTCTAAGGATTAACTCATAAGTGTTTATTTTCATTTGTGAAGCAGGAAACAAGTTCTGCTGTTCATGAGAAAAAGGCATATTTTTTTCCTTTTTAAAAAATTAGTTGCAAAGGTAAAATAGGGAAGCCTTCATAACGGGAGACCAAGGCAGGGAAGATAAACACATAAGGTGCAGCGTTGGGTATACGAAACATAGTGGCAGCACAGATAGACTCTCATTTGGCTCCAAGTTTCCTCCATTGGGACAGTTTAACTGTAGGAAGTAGATTAAAATTGGAAGAATTCTAGGGAGTTATTTTACAGAAAATTAATGTGGGAGACTGTTTTAGCCCAGGTTCTTTAGAAAATGAGCATAGAGCAACATTTGTATCCTTACTACTATTTCAAATTTTGCAATCCTATGCATGAATTAGAGGAAAAGGGAAGGTCTTGGGGTAAAAAGGGAAGGCTAATGGAATGATGAGGTGGTATATTACTTAAACGATCACACTATCCCAAGAAAACAACGTGTTGGGGGTCAACTAAGAGTTTCATTAACTATTAAAATTAGTAAATAAATGTCATCAGTTAATATTAAACTGAAATACATGTATTTTCAATGAAAAATTTATAAAATAAGGTGATAAAAAATTATGAGTTGTATCTATAACATGGTTAGAGTAATACACTTCTACCTACTTACGAAAATAGAATCTGAAAATACATTGTCACAGTCAACTTTGAATTTTCTCTTATTTGAAATGTCTTCAATAACATTTTCAGGAAGCTCATCTGAAAAAACACAATGGTGAAAAATCTAATGTGACCATTTACAGATCTTTGATATATCATCCTCTGAATGTTTGAAAATTTTAGCTTTCAAGACAGTGTACTTTACATGTGAAGTTATCAAAAGAACCATTTCAAAGTTACTTCTTAGTTTGGTAAGACATCTCTCTAGCTTACCTAAAATTAATCACCTTATAATGGAAGTAATATGGCCTTTCTTAGTTACTTCCAACATGACACTTAAGTTTTATTTGTTCTTTTCTCACCTGAGTCTTTTTACACTTCCATGACTCCTCCGGATTCACAGAACTTTATGCAACACACCTGTCGATGTGAACACAAGCACAGAATTTGAAGAAATTTAGATAAACTATTCATCTTTAAACTGCACTAAAAATCAGAAGTTTCACTTCTCTGACTGATTGAAAAAACATATTTCTGAAAGAAACACTAAATGTTTGAGGAGATGGGAAGATTTGATCATTATAAAATGCAGTGTTACCTGGGTCCACAGACTGAATTCATTCCACTGTTCTGGGAAAGATAGCCATGTTTGTGTTTGTCACCAAATGCAAAGCTCACAAACAAAAACATAATGTTGCAAAATACTTTTGTTTGTGAACCAACTCATTCATAAACAAAAGCATGTATCAACATAGATAGCATCTTTTGCATGAATGTATTGAAACATTACATTATATCTCATAAACATGTATATTTATAAATAATTTATAAATATCAACTGTAAATAATTTTAAATGTGTTTGTCTTTGGGGCTAGTGGCTATCCCAAACCTGCATTTCTCCCCAAAACCTGTGACTGATTTGCATGAGAAGTTCAAATATTTTCAAAACGATTTTCCTTATAAGTTGGTAAATGCTAGATTTGAGATGTATTTTTGGATCACTAAAAGTTTTCAGTCTAACCTAACACATGCAATGATTTTTAACGAAAATGCTATAGCATTTAAGCCTTCAGAGAATTCTTCTGGATAATGTATAAAAACTTTGGAATGCACAGTAAGAAGCATTTGGGGGATCCTTCAAATAATGTCGGCCATTGTTCACCTACTCCACCTACTTATACTTGAAATTCTGATACTGTATTACCCACATGATCATAATAAACACACTAAAGTATCTGGCTCTGTGTAAACTTTTTCTTTATTATTTCTTATTAATTTAATGTAGTGGAAAGTGAAAATTATTTATTCAGTGAAAATGTCACATATTGGGAGTCATTCATTCGGCAACGCTTGGTTAATTTGATTTTGTTGGGCATTTTTATAAACCTGATATATTTACCCAGAGGACTTTTTGGCACTAGCAGCATATTAAAATGAACAAAAAATAACTATCTGCCCTAGAAGTGGGAAGACTCAATTGTATCCAGATGAAGACCAAATCCTCTTCAGATTTCCAAAGCAAATACAATTAATTGTGTCAAAAATCAATCCTTTGGAGACTTCTGGAATGTATATCTATTCCCATTCTAATTACCGTGGCATTTTAGTGACCCTATTTTGCATTATTTACGCATTCCTCCAACCTCCTTTTTGTCTTTTTTAGGAGTAGTTCATTAGCATCTTTATTTCTTATTCCTGTTGTTTTCCTTAACCTATAAAAAAAAGGAGAAATCAGGAAAAATATAGAGAGGATCTGAAAAATTTTTTTAAACTTTCCTTTTCAAATTTATACCTCAGTTTGGAGCAGTAAGATGGGCCCTTAACAGTTTACGGCTCGGTACCTCCACACCCGCCATTCTCTGGAGTGCTAGCTGATGGCTCTCTCTTTACGGAGCTCCTTTGCACTTTACCTGCCTGAGATCAGGTGCGGCTTTGCAAGGCTGTGCTAGAACACTCCCATGGTCACGATCCTTATGCAATACTTATGCTCAAAGCAAACCAAAAGGACCCAAGTGTAGAGCCCCGGGCGCCTGTGGGAGTGTGTTGGGCCCGTGCCTTGGTCTCTTCTCGCGTGAGTCAGCAGAACCTATCGGAAAGCACTGCGCAAGTCCCTAACTGACGCCAGGCTTACACAGTTCTCGGAGACCCACTCGGAGACCCACTCCGTTCTCCTGCTCGTCCTCACACCCTACTCCATACACTGTCTCTACAGCCCGCCCCCACGTACGCAGTGAGAGACTTAGTCAATAGTCCCCTGCTTCAGAATTCATTTTTGGCCATTCTCATTCAATTTCCAACGATTGTTTCTCTGTAGTGGGTTAAAAAATATTCTCTCCAAGTATATTCCCATGTCCTGACACCCAGAATCTGTGAGTATAATGTTACTCGGGGAAAGAAAAAGACTTACAGATAACCATGAGGTCATTTTAAACCAAAATACAGGGGCAAACACCATCAAAAGAGACAGAAAACAGAAAACCTTGTCAAGCCAGAGGTAGGTATAAGAATGCAGCCACAAACCAAGAAACGCGTACCGCCATCAGAAGTTGGAAGAAGCAAGGGAGGACTCCTTCCCAGTCCCTCAGAGGGAGTGTGGTCCTGCTGCCACCTTGCTTTGGGGATTACGGGCTCTGCAACCTTAAGAAAATACCTCATGTAGTTTTAAGCAGGGCACTCTGTCATTATCTATTGTGCCAGTCTTAGAAATCCAGCACCAATGCCAAGAAAGAGAACCTGGGGTCATGGCTCTAAAGGTGCTGACTAATCAAACAACTTTACAGAATACTCCTAACTTAGTGACAACTAGCAGGGATGGAGTGACATATGGGCTGACACATCCGGGTAGTCGAGTAACATTCTGAGTGGCCTCTAGCTTGATCATACTGATTATTAACTGTTTTGAATGTCATCTGCAGTTATTTTTCCATTAATACTCCACTCCACACAGCACATCATGCCCTGCAGACCTTAGTAACACTACAGGAAGTGAGTGGAGAGAGGAAGTGAGTGTCGGAAGTAAAGGAATGAGCAGGTCTGGGAGCCAGGATAGAAAGCAGGTAGTTATTTGTAACAACTTACTTTAGACAATGAACATTGTTTCTAATGTTGATCGTATTTCTTAGCTTGGCTCCTTCCAAAACAAAATGCAGCATCAAATGATGAACATTTCAAAAGATTGTAAAACAAGTATTCAGGATAATTTCAAAAGAAGTTCAAGAATTAAATTCAATTAAGCACTGTCATATACTGGTACAAATTCCCAATGTTGAGTGCAATTTTTATATATATATATATATATATATATATATATATATATATATAATATTTATATATTATTGGTATAGTATAATATACCAATAAAGATTGGAATAAAAAATTTTGGAATTAAATTGGGAAGTGAAATGCTGCTAGAAAAACCAGTGGTCTCATCAAGAACAAATAAGCCTCAGTTTATTTGGTTAGAGATGCCGTAGTGCTAATAATGTGAAGACAGCTCTTGTATTCAGACTTGCAGTGTGTTTTTAATAACTACACACAAGTTTAGATTACTAGACATTTCTGAAGGCAGTATTTCATAATTCTTATAAATTCAGGATAGTTCTAAGCATATACTAAGATTGCAATAGTTGTATGCTGGAAAATTAAATATTATATTTCTTTATTTTCAGAATGTAAAAAGAAAACAGAATTAGATCAGAAAAAAGGACTAAATATTCTTTTTATCATTAATTAAATTTATTGACATAATTTAGAAGTACATAAGGGAACTTATGTTCATCAAGGGAACTTGTATATGATACAGCTCAATTCTTTTTTCGGATTTACCTCTCCTCACCTCAGACTCACCCAGATTCTGGACTAGAAAACATACACATTTTAATCAGCTGAATGAACTCAGAAACATAGCTGTTTAAGAAATAATTAATATAAAAATTATCAAATTAAAGGTAAAATGTTGGCCAGAGTTCTATGTCTGATGTAGAACCTTCCTATTTCTTTTGATATCTTAGCCATTTTTATTTACTATATTGCAGACTACTTTAGCACCAAGAAATAAGCTGACATGTCTTATGTAAATAAAATCTATATTCTTCTCTGTATTTTAAAATATTCTGATAGGTACAAATATGTTAACGTGTAGTTTGCCAGTCACATTTATAATTTATATAGCTTGGTCCTATAGATTCTTAAAAGGAAATTGGGAGGATGCCTCTCTACAAAATCAAATAATTGGAAAGAAAAAAAAATCACCTGAAAAGGAAATAATTTAATATCATAATCATGAACAGAGATTTGTGGGACTATATATTTCAGACATATATACTGTAGTTAAAGCAGATTTTTCATATTTAAATGTTGAATAATAGATTTAGATGTAGATAGAATTTCTCTCCCTCTCTCCTGAGAATTTCAGGCACTAATCAGGGACTTGATATTCATGCATATACCAAAAATGTTTATTTTTCATATCCAACCCTTCAGGGTCCAGTGCAAGTTGATGAAAACATTCTTACCCTGGATTGGAGCATAATATCTCCAAGGTGACATTGCAATCTAAGACTCTGTGATTTGAGACGAACCTGAAATGAAACAAAACAAAACAATCAAAATGAGCTAGAATAGAATTTTTCAAATAAACCTTCATGGAGCATCAACTGTGTGCCAGGAATGAAGCTAGAAGGTTTTACAAATGACCCAGTCTCATGGATGCTGAGGGGACTGTGCTGTTCCTTTTCTGGACTAACACAATGGTTAGTGTGGAAACCACTCTCCCCTCTGGAAAGAGCCACTGATGAAAAAGGAGCTATCTCACCCTAGGTTTTGTCTTCCTCTGGGTTAGGGGTGGGGTCATCCAATAGCTGGACAAAGACTTGCCTATTTGGCTTCGATTTAGGATAACTCTAAAGGGTCACCCCACCTTTTGCAGGGCTTTTTGTGGAACCATCTTGGGCCTCTTGCATCTTAGTTCAGTATGTCCTTCTGTCCGGTGCTCCCACCTTTAAGCCATTTCAAGTGCTATGGCTGGTGCACTCTCCAGTCAGCCTCTTCCCTAAGTAGAAACAGCCCCTACCCTAATTTTCAGGAAATGAGACCTAAGGACTTTATTCAACATTAAGTTTAATATTTAGTGTCAACAGCAAGTGCAGCCCCTTTTGTTAAACTGTTCACATGAAGTTAATAGTTGAGAGATAAATGCTGTTCAAGGACCTTTCCAAAGCTCATTGGGCAGTAAAAATGAAACTGCTAAAAATCATCGAGGCTATCTGGCACCTTGTCCCTTTCCATGGCGCATTGCCATTAGTCCCCCCTCAAAGACCCCCTCATGACCTCTCTGGAAAGGGTCAAGGTGCCAGATAGCCTCCCATTTGGTTCCAACACAGTTAGAAAAGGACTGAGTCTACCAGAATGAATAGATATTGATTATGAAGCAGCCAAGAAAGAAAGAAACAAACAAACAAACAAAGAGGAAGGGAGGGAGGGAGGGAGGAAGGAAGGAAGGAAGGAAGGAAGCAAGGAAGGAAGGAAGGAAGGAAAGATATACAGATGTCAAGAAAGCAAAATTCTAATTACTGAAGCTGAAAAAAAATACAAAAGTACCTGAAGAGAAAATACCTGAAGACACCCAGGCAAAGTTAGGGGATGGCTGGGCCAGGGAGTTAGCTCAGTGGTTCCGGCGCCTGTCTTGCAAGCGCAAGGGCCCGGTTCGATTCCCCGGTAACCACATAACAATACTGGGTGTGGAGACTCACACCCAGCAGCAACCAGTACCACATACCACAGTGCCGGGAGTGGTGGCTCACGCCTGTAATCCCAGCACTCGGGAGGCAGAGGCAGGAGGATTGTGATGTGAGTTTGAGGCTGAGCTCAGGGCCAGCCTGAACCACAAAGCGGGACCCTGTCTCAAAAAACCTAAAAAAAAAAAAAAAAAAAAAGTTAGGGGATGGCTGGTGCTTTACAGAAGCAAAATCTTCAGATCAAAACAGGCTGTCGATGTTCCTAAAAAGAAAGCTGTCAGTAACTGGACAGGCAAAGACCCAGGAGGAAGATATTTCAGCACAAAATGGACCAACTAGAGTGATGTAAACTTAGACAGCTTTAGACAGACAGAGGCTGAACTTGAGTCACACAGACAAACAGCTATTCTCCCTCTCAAATAAACCAGGGACATCAGTGCCATTTACAGCATCTTTAAATCATGTCGCCTTTACCCCAGAAACACTGTGCTCTTGCTCTACATGAGCTGTCAGAGTACTGTTCTTTCTTTGTTGGCATGGTGTCTCCTATCATGCTCCAGGCAGCAGAAGGCAGAAGAGCCAGCTTTGCTGCTGACGCTGCCCCTGAATGGCCCTGTGGGTTGTAGCAAGTGCTCTGCCTCTAAGCTCCAGCTTTTGACTGTTTCAATCTATATGTGTATAACTTAGAGAAATGATTTCCAATAAACTCTAACAATGATGGAAATAGTTTATGTTCTGTTCTAGCAACATTCATTTACATTTGAATTAAAATGTTTTGTGGTAAAAGACACTTTGCCATTAGTCCCCCCACAAGGACCCTCTCATATCCTCTTTCATGAGTGTCTTTATGGGCATGATCAAAACTACAGTGAATGCTGCTGGAGAGTGTCACACAATGGAAACGCAGCCTCATAAGAACATGTCCACATATCTCAGCCTCCTTACCCACTGGATCTGGCACTTTGCAGCTTCTGACTCTACTCCAAAATCCAAATGATGATGAAAGATAAATGTTTTGGATCCATCCAAGACAGTAAGGCCATAACCAAGATAGCACAACCGAAGACATCATGAAAGGACACCATGAAATAAGTCCCAAATGAAGGGGAGTATTTTGAGAGGGATTAATGGCAATGTATCTTTGTAGTAATACATTTTAAAAAATTTAGACACTCACTGTTTTTTTATCACAGCTTGTATATTGATTGAATACTTGAATGTGGCTAGTGTGTGTGGGAAACTCAAATTTTATTCCATTCTAATTCATTCACATTAAATTGTCCCCTGTGATGAAACTTTAGTTCTTTAGCAGGCTAATTATAGTTTAACACATGCCTATTGTGAACTATAGATATTGTGAAACATAACTATTATTCTAGCTCTATTCCCACGGTCCTTTGAGGTATCTTTCAGACGAGTGTTTAATATACTAACTTGCATCCCAGAATAGGCTAAAACCCAGCAGTGCAAGTTCACATTCTCATGACTCTGTAAGGCCTACACACGTAGAGATCATCATCTCCCTCCAGTGAGTATATCCAGTGGTCAGTATCAGTGAAAGTGTGTCTCACTATTAGGAGCTCTTTAATAAATAATATTAAGTATGACTACCATTTTGTAAGGATATAAATTCTAGTATCATTCTTATTTCCTTTCTGTCACTGTAACTATGATCATACACAAAAAGTATCATTTTTAAGCTACAAACCACACAGAATCGTTAAAAATTGTGGGTTAGGTCAACTTGAAACAAACTTGTATCTAAATATTCAGCAATAAACATGAGTACTTCGTATGTTCTAAAAGTATTTGATTAACATAGAAATCGATCACTCACCAATTTTCCCAGGAACTGCCCTAGTGCGTTGCCAATACCACTGGCCTAGAACTTTCTGTGTTGTTTTCTGGTTACTTTGCTGAGGTCTGGATGCTGTTGGCTACAAGAGGAGTAAAATTCTCATGTGAATCATTGACCTCAGAGCCGTCCCTTGGACTTGGGGTTTTATTATCCACCTTCCTTTCTTTGATGCTTGATTTATAAGACGTATTCTACCAGTGCCACTCTGCCTTTCTTTCTCACAGTTTTGATTTTGTTTTTCCTCATGGTTGTGTCTTAAAGTCTCCTTTGCCCCTCATTGTTGTTCAGGGACTGCAAAGGGAGTGGAGGAAGATGACAGCTGTCCTCCCATCCACCCGTCTTCTGAAATGCAGAAAGGTGTAGTCTTAGTGCTGCTTGGCACTTGTATAGTTTACAGCTCTATGTTTTCTTTAGTTCACAATAATTTTCAGAAAAATTTACTTTCTTTATCTCACAGTGATTTTCAATAAAGACCTTCCTGGAGGGATTTAAAGGAAGAATGTCAGTTCTTACATTCTGAAAAAATGTTAGGACCAAAACAAGCAGGAGGTGTTGATGTCATTGGTTGGCCTGTAAACTGGTCCCTGCTACCTCTTCAATGCCTGATGCCCTTTCTCTGTGTTAGTTTCTCGCACTCTCCAAGCTGCTCTCTGTGTTAGAACCTTTGCACTTCCCTGCATGTTGGACACTCTTCCCAGTTCCTCACCAGTTTTCTCTGGTGGAGCTGTAACTTTTTCCTTCAGATTTCTTTATAAATGGCTTTTCCTAGGGGTTTGCGGCTGTATGCATTTTATAAACATTACCATGTGAGGTATCATTCCACTGCTTGGTGCTTTAACCTTTTCCCAGGAATAATCACATCAGCTACCACAGAGTTTGAGAGGCTGCTGTCCTTCAGATAGTTGTTTATTGTTGAATAAATTTTACTCAGCCAAGGGAAAAAGGAACCTACATATAATAATGAGGAAACTGCCTATTTATTTTTATATTAAAAAGCATGAGAGTTTACAATTAAATGTGAATAATAAAAATAGATTTAAGTAGTCAAAAACCTAATATTTGTTTTTTACTTCTATTTCCTTACAAATACACCAGTTCAAGTCCCATTTTATCATGTTTTATATTTTGGGATAAATTAGACAATATAAAGAGATTATTCTGGTGGAAAGTGCCTAAAATTTACAGGAAAAAAATGAAATCATTGTATAAATAATTTTCCTTTGATGGTATAGGACTGTTCTTTCCAAGAAATTTTAAGATAAATAAAAACCACACTCCAGAGAGCTTATAAATGTGGTTTTCAACAGTCAAATGTTTAATTACTTTTTTCTTTTTGTAGTACCAAGGATCAAATTCAGGACCTTGTGCTTCCCAGGGACGTGCAGAGCCACTGAGTGACATCCCCAGCCTTCGTACGTTTAATTCTAAGTAGAGTGAAAGCCAAGCAAAGCCTGGGTATGGTGAATGAGAGTCAGGAGACTTTGGTACAGTCTGATGTCTTTCTAATATTTTCATCAATAAAATGGAAAATGTGCCGACCAACCTAGCAAGTATTTGTTTCACACCTTCTCTGAAACATGGTTGTGCTAGGTGACTACAAGAGGAAAATGTGCAAACAAGCTCA
>PVIR01023040.1:0-27472 GCA_004026965.1 Petromus typicus | reverse complement strand
CTTAGAAATAAGCTAAAGAAGAAAAGATCTGGAACTAAGTGACCTGGCTTGGAGACTGTGATTATTAATTGTGATATGTCACCCTGACTTGGAAAAACCACTTAACAGATTAATAAAGCCTTGAGTGTGTCTGTATGATTTACATGTGGGCTGCATACTGAGGAGGGAAGACTCACCCCGAATGTGGGCCGTACCACTAGTACTCATACAGCTTGGATGAAATACAAAGGGAAAAAAGGAAGAAAGCTCTTTCCTTTTTTGGAGGAGCCCTGGTTTTTACCATTACTTTTAGAGATTTGTCTCCAGTTCCTTCAGGCTTCCAGCACAGATTTTAAGCTCTCCACTGCAGAACCTTAGACTTTCTAACATAGACTCACACCAGACTCCGTGGTGAGCTCAGGCCTTTGACCTTCAACTGCATCCTCTAACTCTTTAGTGCACAGATGGCCATTTTGCAATCTTCTACCTAGATTCTGCAGGTGACCATTGTAAGACTAGCTGGTAAGTCCTTTACATGATTATGTACATAAGTGGTTATGTACATAATTATATACATAAGTGGTTCTCTCATGAACCCTAACTGAAGCAGTTTGGTTCCAGCAGTAGTGTTTTTGCTGTGATACCACCTGATCAGGTGGATCACAGCTTTGAAACTGGACGATGGAAGGAGTTGAGGAAGATGTGGAGATGCCAGATGGAGAAGCAGACCTAGAATGTTGTAACTGAGTTTGATGGGAGATTTTGCTCAGAGCTCCAAACACCAAAATGCGGATAAAAAGGGAGATGTTAAAGAGTAGGTCCAACAGGTTGCAGTTGGGAACAAAGACTCGATTGGCAGTTGGACTCAAGGCCATATTTGTTATGTTCTTGTAAAAAATGTACCTATATTTTTTGCTCATGTCCTGAGACTTTGTGGGAGATTGAGAGTAAGAATAATGGGCTTATTAATTTAGTGGAGAAAATTTCAAGGTGGCCCCAAATTCAGATAATGGCAGCTCTACATTGAGTATCAGGAGCAAATAGGACAGCTGAGTAATTTATTTATTTTTTTTTAAATTTTACAACAAAGGAAGCTCCTGTACAACTGAAGTCTGTAAAGTCAAAGTGGCTGCCTCCAGAGCATCTGAGAAAATGTCATCAACATTATGTACTTTAGCTTGCAAAAATGAAAGGCTTTGAGAAGACAGTTCTAGGATATTCCACAGGAGAAGGGTAGATCAGGGGATTGATTCTTGAGGATTTAATTCACAGTATGTTAGCATCCACGTACTCAGAGACCTCTGCATCCATGATGCAAATGGGCCCAGCTACTGCTTGAACTTATTGCAGACCTTGGCATCACCCACATGCAGGTATTACAGGGCATGTGGAATGCAAGACTTAGGAATGATGGAGGCTTCAGACTGCAGGCAGAGCATGAGAAGGCAGGGTATGAAGTGGTGAGAGTGATGTCAAAAGGGCAGTAGAAAATCCATAAAGTTCGGGATACCAGGAACATAGAATGTCTGAGGAAAGCTGTTAAGGCATGAAAAAAAACAGCCAAGTAAGAGTCATAAGACCTACAACTGCCAGGAATGTCATCAGGGCTGGTCTATCCAAGCTGTTTGGACCCTATATCTCATCTCACCACATTTTGCTCCAGGTGATGGGCCAAAGAGCCACAACATGTAACATTTGTCCTAATAGGTTTCAGTCTTGCTCTAGTCTCATTAGTTTCCATTCCACCTAAATCCTCCTGGAATAGGAATGTTTACCCTGTGCCACTGTATGTTGGTATCTAAGAGTTTGCCTTAAGTCTCAGAGGAGACTTTGGAGTTGGGACTTTTTAGCAATGCTGAAACAGTTAGGACTTGGGCAACTCTTAGAGAAGGACTAAATGCATTTCAAACAAAGGGATGTACATAAGTCTTTTGGAAGTCAGGGGTAGAATGTTATGGTTTATATCTAGATGTCCTTCCGAATTCTTATGCATTCAAAGCAAGAATGGTGGTAGGTGACTGGTTTATGTGAGTACTACAGCTGGTGTGGTTTTGGGCGGTGCGACCTAATCAGAAGATATAGGCTGTTAAAGGCATGACCTAGTATGATATATCTGCATTCCCAGGTCCTCCTTCACTCTCTCTGCCTCCTCATCACCCTGAGGTGAATAGCTTTTCCTCTGCCATGCCACCTTTCCTTGGAGCCAGCTGACTATGGACTGAAATGCGAGTCCAATTAAATCTCTCCTTTAAGTTCTAGGTGTCTGAGTATTTTGCTCCAGTGAGAAGAAAACTGACAAACATTTCTCTTGCCTTGGCACACGGGGCCTATGTGGAGAAGTCATTTTCCTCTCTGGTACTTGCTACTTGACTCCTAGGCAGATGAATTTAAGGAGGCAAAGTAATACCGGCCCACTAAGAAGGTTAATGACTAAAGGTCAGGGCCTCACTCAGGCATCAACAACAGGAGAGAATGAGGGAGTCGCCAATGCTGAGAAATCTTTGATGATAGAGCCCAGTTTCTTCCCTATAAGGTCTAAACAACTTCTCTTTTACCATGGGCTCTGTCCCTGCTTTTCCTTAATGACTACTGCCCCCTTCAGCATGATATGAAATAGGTTCTCAAAAATTCTGCATGGATTACTCTTTCCTGAAGACATTCTTCTCTGGCTCTAAAGGAGGCAGGGAAATGAATCCAAGCGATAAATGGTCAAAACCAACCATGCATATATTCTCACTAAATTACTATGATTTCTTCTCCCTCTCAGAGATCTTTGCCTGTGGAGCAAGAGCTTGCCAGGTTCAAGACAATTTATCTGCACATAAGGGAGAAATTGTCCCAAGCATGTCAATGGAGAAAAAAGAAGCCATCATGAACTATATATAACCATTAAGATGCAAAATTTTCAAGACAAATTAATTCTAGAATATAAATAGGACCACTGAGAATAAAGTTGCTTTATCAGAAAGAATGAGTGACAGTCTTTTAAGGAACCAACTCAGAGGTGGGGCTTCAGGAACTCTAGTTAATTGTGGAAGACATATGTGACATCACTGAGCCAGAGGAGGCCTTTCTAGACCCACTGAAGTCATATTAACTGCCTGGTATCATAGAGTCCTAGGTTTGTGAGGAAACACAGAGAATATTTATTCTAATTTACCTGCTAATATTTGAAACCTCACCTGCAGCAGAAACTGGCTTCTCTGAATACCTCTGCGGCCATGAACTTCCTACTCTCAAGAGGTTTTGTTCGGCTCTTAGAAGACAAATAAGGGAGTTCTTTGATAATAAAGCCCAGTTTCTTCCCTAAAGGCCTAAATAACTCCCTAATATGGAGCCAAAGTTTGCTTTTCTATCATCTTTTAGCTCTGCTCTCTGCAGCCACAGAATAAAATGTTGGCTCAAGGTATAGATCGTGGTTTCTACGGGAAAATGATGTCCCATTAAACCATTTTCTAAAATATTCTTTGATCTTAACCATGAGGGAAAATGAGTAAACTGAGCAAAGGGGACCCCTGTGAGCTTTGTGAGTCCCACTATGATGAAGTTCCACTTAACCAGGAAAAGTAAACTGACTCTTGGTTGCTAACTTCTTGCATAGGGGTAATTGTCACAATGTGGACTTACAGTATTCATATTTTTAAAAAACTATCTTGGGTCGGGGAGTTAGCTCAGTGATTCTGGAGCCTCTCTTGCAAGCATAAGGGCCCGGGTTTGACTGCCTGGTAACCACATACAATACTGGGCGTGGAGACTCACGCTCAGCAGCAATCAGCACCACATACCACAGTGCTGGGCGTGGTGGCTCACGCCTGTAATCCCAGCATTTGGGAGGCAGAGGCAGGAGGATTTCTGTGATGTGAGTTTGAGGCTGAGCCGAGGGCCAGCCTGAACTACAAAAGCAAGACCCTGTCTCAAAAAAACCCCAAAACAATGGGCCAGGGATATAGTTCAGTGGTTCCGGCACCTGTCTTGGAAGCACAAGGACCTGGGTTCGATCCCCAGTAATCACATAACAATACTGGGTATGGGAGACTCACCCCAGCAGCAACCAGCACCACATAACACAGTGCTGGGCATGGTGGCTCACACCTGTAATCCCAGCACTTGGGAGGCAGAGGCAGGAGGATTGCTGTGATGTGAGTTGCAGGCTGAGCTCAGGTCCAGCCTGAACTATAAAGCAAGACCCTATCTCAAAAAACCTAAAACAAAACAAAACAAACAAACAAACAAAAACTATCTTATCTGTCTCTGAGTCCTGTGCGGCCAGGGGCTATTACTTGTTTCCTCACTTGCTTATTTAAGGTCTGGCATGATGCATGACATGTGCAAAGCTCTTAATAAATGATCTTAGGTGTGTATACACACACAATGGACTGAATTCCAAATACATAAGGGTATAAAAAGGAAGACAGGGAATCATTTCTTTCATAATGTATTGCCTGCCTTGGAATTATTTGCCTCTTACAAATGATGCCAAATCTAGCATAACCTCAGAGCACAGATCAGTGAGTACTTCAGAGAGTCTTTTCCCTGGGGTTCAGTCTGATCCCCGACTCCACCATCTGGGTGTCCCCCAACCCAAGGACCCAGTTTAGCCCAGGCCTGCTGTCAGTTCCCCACTATTCAAGAGAAAGTTTTTCCACCAGGCCCCGTAAATCTGATCACATCCACACTGTGGGCTTCCTCCAGTCTCCATTCATCCTCCCAAACTGAGGAAACAAATGTGGGGAGACCCTGTCTGGCAAAGAACACTGAGACAGTCTGCAAGTCATTACTTCTCCAACAGCGCTCCTAGAGGTACCAGGCTAGGAGACACAAGGCCAAGGCAAGGCCTGGACAGCAGGGGGCAGCAGAGACTCACCTTCCTAGAGCCAAAGAACTCTTTTTCTTCAAATTTTGCTTTCCTCAAAGGAGTTACTATAGGTCATACATCTCCCACTCCAGTTTTCATTTCAGAAAAAGACTGACTTGTCCGTCACAGCAAAGGCAAAGGGAGCAGCTGATGTCATGAAGCCTTCTTTATCTTTGTTCTCACGAGAGAAACAGGCCAGCCACTGATGTCCGCAACAGCGGGGATTTGCATTCACCACAAAGTTCAGGGAACTTTGCCCATCATGAGAATTGGCATGGCTGCTCCTAGGACACTAAGGATGTGACCCATGTCCACAGTGCCCTGGCACTGACTGCTCAGCAGCATAGCCACTCATCCACAGGCCGTGACGTCAGCAGAGGGCCTGTGGGTCACTCTTACCATAAAGTAGCCACAGTGTGACTGTCAGCATAAGACACACATTCTCAGCATGACCTCAGCTGACAGTATCTCTAAGAGCTGGTTCCCTGCTTTCCCTCTAGCCAAGCACATGTGCTGCACCGGTCATCAATGCAAATGGCAGTGGGAGACGGGCATCCTCTCTGTCAGGCTCCTTTCGGCTGAGAATGCTGTGTCCTTGGCAAAGAGCTGCCAACTGTGCACTCATGAGAAACTCATCATGAAGTTGTTGCCATGACATGAATGCCACGTGTTACAGTGTGGACGCTCTCATCTACCCAACACCCGGTCCTCGCGCTTGCATTGTGGATCCAGAGCTGATATGCACGTGGAGAAGTCAAGTGAAACATTCATTCCAAAATGTGTTGATCTCTCACTGATGATGAGGACTGCCACTCAACTTTGGAGCAGAAAAATATTTGTTTCAGAACATTTTAAAAAATGGCTAAGCTCAAATATGGCTGTAGAGGGCATTTGGATAAAAATGAGTCCTAGAGCACCCGGACATGAAAATACTTTTTCTTCCTGATGATGCTTGAAATTAAATTGAATTAATAGATATGTGATGCTTTCCACATAACGGAGGGAAGCAAGGGAAATGCCATGATTTATCGCCTGAAGATGGGATGAACATCAACTACTCATTTTCTATCCCTGACATAAGACTAATCACATAGACATTTCATCTTCCCAGATGATTTATTCCTTCAACCTTTTTCTCAACTGGCTCTTCCTGTTGTAAAAAGCCAGGATTATCATGCTTTGGAGAAAGGGTACAAAGTAGAACCATAAGCTCGTATGCTGACATTGAAACATATCCGTTAAAGAAAAAGCAAACATGGCCTCTTATTCTCTGTGATCAAAAGCACAGTTCCAGCTCTTAAAAGTTTTTAGTCTGACACATTAGAGGGGTTTTTGTAGGTCCCTGGAAGCTTCTGCAGAACTGTGCAGAAGGTCAGGAAAATGGCTTGAAAAAAACAGGCAGAGATGACACCTAGTACTGTGTCTTTTTCTTCGACATTGGGCATTAGTTTAACGCCAGGGATCAAAGACAAAAGCTGGGACACAGGCTCCTCTTGAGTAGCTTTCACAGTGCCCACCTTCCTCTGAACACAACAGTGTTTCCTCTGCAGAGATACCACACCCTCGAAGCTACGAGCAGAGAAACAGCCATGTGGAGGAGGAGATGATTCTCCTTCTAGGGTGGGGTGAGCTGCTGTACTCCTCACAGGGCCTCGTCTCCCTGTTGTTCCTGTGCTTCAGTACCTCGACCTCCCTCTCCATACCTCCAGCCTTACTATGGGACCAAAATCCATTTCCTTATTTTCTTTTAGCTCAGAGACGATGAAACAGCAATGAAAAGTTTAAAAATAAAATATAATAATAATTTAAAAGATTTTCAAGATGATAGTACAAAATCAAAACAAGACATGAAGCCAAGGGTACTATCAGTCACTACTTCTGAGAATAAATTTAAATATGAGCAAGACAAAATTTACACAAGTAAATTTCAATGGCTTCTACTTATATCTCCTGCTACATGCCAGGCATTAGCCTGAGTGTCTTACTACATTGTCTTCGTTTGCCATAAAAAGTTATTATCAAGTACTGCACTTGTAAGAATGGAAGGGGAATGGGAAGGCAGTATTCCCTTTCAACAGTAGCCAAGACCTGCCAGGATGAGAGTTCTCTAACTTTAGTACTGTGACAATCACATAGGTGTAAAATCTAAACTTCTCGGCTCTACATCACAAGTCTGATGTAGAAGTCCTATTTGGAAGGACGCAGTTTATAAAGCCCAGGGATTTGTTTGTAGCAATAGGCTCAAGAAATGTTGGCCTGTGAATTATATTTTGAGAAACAATGATCTAGAATGTGAACGCTACCAAGGTTTCTCCAGATCACAGGAGTTGAGCTCTGAGCCTCACACAGGACAGAAAGCTATCCACGTTGAATCTGTTCTCTCTTCCATCACACAGGGACAAGGCTAGAGCGCAAAATGTCACTGCTTTGGAGCCAGTGGCATGTGTTTGGAGACTTCACATGTTCAGCTCGACACTCAGTAACTTGTTTAGAACAAAAGGGAAATCATGGTGTGAAAGGCACAACAGAAATGTGCAGGGTGCAGCGCTGGCTGGTTGTCGGGACGGAGTTATAGAGAAAAAGATGACCTAACCAGGAAGGCTCAAGAGGATGTCCCAGAACTGACATCATTTCCACTCCCGTCTTCATTGCAGGCATCACAACTACTCCTGTCTCACTCAGGAAAGGACACTGCGAAAGGCCAGCACATCGGCTGACCACACAGAAGCCTTACACGGGGTTAGAGCTTAGCCATGTTTGCATGCCAGGCAAATAATACCAGTGTCAGAAAACGCCAGAGCCTATCAGGAAATGGCCAGCCGTAGCTTCCACAGAAATGTTTATAGCCAAGAACAAATGACTGAGATCAGACTAGGAAATAAAGGAGAAGGAATGCTTTGCACACAACTCCACTGGTGCTGGTAGCCTGTTGCCACTTTGCAGATAAATGAACTGAATCTCCAGCACACGAGGTGACTCGCTGTTGCAAAAGAATTAACAAAGCCTCCTGCACCTCAGCATGCCAGTGTGACCTTGGGTTAACCTTCCCCTGGAAGCTGATAGAAAAGCATCCTGTTACTAAGCAACATTGCTCGTGGTACAAACGACCCTCGATTGTTACACCATATCTGGACTGGGAAGAATCTCGGATGTAGTGTAGATACCTCTTGGGGACGCCGTCAGTCTGGACTCCTCCGACATGATGACTACTAATGGGACCCAATCGTGGGGAGCCATACAAGCCAGCCATATGGACCTGTTTCCAGAGACCTGGCTTCTGCACAGGTGGGGCTTTGAAGCCAGTGGAGTCGGTGCCCTTGACCCAGTCAAGTGTCTCTCCTTCACATATGGGCATCCTTAAGTTTGGTGCCTTCCTTCCCACCTACTGAAACCAGGTGGTCTGACTGCTCTGAGTTCCATTTTCAGACAGTCTCCTAGAGAATGTGACAGTGCCAGTCTGGACCCTTCTGTACCCAAGCTGGTTTTCTAAGTCCTCTGACAAGGATGGGCTCTGGGGGCAGGATTTCAGCAATAACCCAAAATCACAAACACCTAGGCTCTCCCCAGCCCAGGATCACAGCCCCAGGAGTAACCATGGGAGGCCTGGCTCCATCATGGAGGTGATATTACAGAAGGTGACCCTGCACAGGCCACAAAGAACACCAGCGTCACCCTGTGAGGAACCCAACAGACGAGCTCTCCCATTAACACCCAGGCTGGCGGCTAGGATGAATCATCTTTCCCAGCTCCCCTTTCGTTCACTGAGTAAAACTTGAGGAGTGGAAATCAGCGTGAATTATGTCACTTTTTGGATGTCCTCCCTCAGCCTTCCTGATTATATCATCTTTTTCCTCACAACTCCAAGCACCTCTGTTACAGAAGACTCGACCTCTACTCCTCACAAGCCACAGGCCTGGGAAGTGGTGTCAGTCACTATAACCAGCCTGTTAGGGTTTAGGGCAAAGATTCCTGTGTTTGGAGAGAGGTTGGATTATGGGGGTGCTACAGCTGACGTGCTGTTGTGAGGGGGGAAGTCTAGTTGGAAGAGGCAGGTCACTGAGGGTGGGACCTGGAACTGCTTGCTCGTCTTCCTTCCCGGCTCCTCCTCTGCTTCCTGGACACCATGAGGTGAATAGCTGTCCCGCCATGTTGTCCCACATTGGAGCTGGCTGACTATGAAACATGAGCTGAAGGGAATCTTCTTTTCCATTGTGGGTGGCAGGTATTGTGTCCCAGTGACAATAAGTAACTAAGACATAGTCCAGTGCTACACCCATCACAGTGCTCCACAAAATGTTCACAAAATAAAAGAAACAATGTGAAATGGATCAGTCCAATCATTATTTTCTGCACTCCTTAGACTCCAACTGTAACTTTATGTCACAATTCTAGTTAACAGTAGGACACACTCAACTTCTCCAGTTCCTAACTCAGATAAATAACTTGTCTCAACAACCGCAAAGTGACACACTGGTAGAGAGTCTCCATTGACGGCCTCCATGTTGCTCAGATCTGACAAAGCGCTGAAGCCTATAAATCTCTGTCTCCAGCTATATCTGGCTTTTCTTTTCCAACAGGGACAAGCAGGACAAACAGCCAACAGTGACAGAGAGTAGAGAGACCACAGGAGGAAAACCTCCAGAAAGCGTGTTAGACAGAGTCACATAGCCACTGCCAACTGAAGAAACCCTGACACCTCAGTGATGTCGGGGCAGAGGATCTTGGACTCAGAAAAGAAACAGGGGCCGCAGAAGTTACGGATCTTGAGAGCAGAGGGCTGGGTCTCAAACCCAAACACTTTTTGACTATGCCAGGGCTACTGGAGTCTCTCACAGCAACACGACAGCAGAAAAGACCAGTTTTTACCAACTGGTCCTGCTTTTTCAGCTTTGCTTCATTTCAAACTGTGAGAGTGTTTTTGCCTAAGAGAGCAATAAAGAAGGTGTCAAGTGTATCGGGAAACTGGTTCTTCATGCATTGTCGAAGGGAATATAAATATTCAAGTTTATATAAATATATAATTTAGAAATATAAATTTTATATATTTATAAATATATAAATATAAAATATATACAAGTTTATATAAATTTACATATTTATAAATATAAAATTTCAAGTATTAAAACAAGGATAAAATGCAAATAAGCTTTAGTGGAACAATTTCACAAAAATGATTACACCTGTGTTAAAAAAACCCAATAATTCTCATCTGGGTACTGCTTATAATAACAAAAATTCCCAAGCAACCTAGATATAAGTGGTGAAACACGTTAAGGAAAATCTATACAATGGAGTACCATGCAAGTGTTGAAACAACAGTAAATTATATGTAAAAACCAAAGAAACTGCCCATGCCTTGGTGCTTTTATTGACAGGATTTAAAAATCATATCAATATTTTGCTATGTGTATATTTATGGAATTCTTAAAGAATTCAGCAATAAATGAAGCAGAAAGTGCCTTAGAAGCACACCTAACACTGAAGAGTAGAAAAAATTTATCTATCAAGCTGTGACAGAGCATCCATGAAAAAACACAGGAGAATTTAAGTGGCAAACGGTACATGAAAATATAAATGGCAAATAGTAAATGAGGATATAAATGGCTATTTGTAGGAGTTGGAATTATGGAGGGTTCTTTAGGGTTTTCTCTTTGTTTTTGAGATTTTTCTTTAGTTTCTATTCATTGTGCTTTTCATACAAGATCTTGCTATGTAATCCAGGCCAGCCTTGAACTTCTCAAGTAGTCTTGGCCAGGCTTGAACTAGTGCTCCTCCTGACTCAGACCCCTGAGCTCTAGGGGTACAAGCCTGTCCTGCTACTCTTGCCCAGGCTTTTTCCCTTTTAATAAAGTTCCACGCCATTTAAATATTTTTAGCCGGGAATATAATGTCTGGCTTTCACTCACTTTCGATCTCAAGTGATTATTGGTAACCGAAACTAAACCCAGTAATGACGGCAAATAGATCTAAACTCTAAACAGCTCTATAAGTTTTAGAAACTTACCTTTTACTAGTTTTTATTCCGCTTAATACTTTTTAAAAATTGGGACTTGGTGTTAAAATAGTTTTGTCATTCAGTGACCAAACAACATTAATGATAAGATTCAATCAGATCCAGAATGGAAAGAGACAAAGGTAGACCAGCCCTCCAGCATGTCTTACACTTAACAACTTCCCATTTGTCCCCCAAGTGTCGTCCACTTATACATCTCCGGTCTGCCCTAAGTGGCCAAGGTTCCTACCTCTTATTTTCCAAAGAAAGCCAAATAAGGAGCTTGGTTCTGGGGCAAAAACACTGGGCTCCCAATGCAACTTTGCCTCTCTCCAGATCTACCTAACCTCTCTTCGCCTTAGTTTTATTCTTTGCAAAAGAGGGATAAATGAGGCACATAGCAGTACTCAAAATAAAAATGAGTCTCTACTCATTGATGTTAAAAAAAAAACTGCTTTCCTTATATGTCTATACATCAAGAGGCTGTAAAAGTTCTGGAAGGATACATACAGAATGATTCATACTGGTACTTGCTAAGAAACATATAAACCATTTTATAAGCATATATTATTTCTGTAATCTCAGTACACTTTTAAAAGTAATATATTTGGATATGGTGGGAAAAAAAACCCTGAAGGATGGAAGAAAATGGAAGGAGAAACAAGAAAGTAAAAACCTTTGCTTTTGTTGAGGTCGGGTCACGAAGCATCTTCCCTAAATTAGATGTCCTGGTTATGCAGTTAGTGCTAGTTGCAGAGATCCCGATGCTTTGGTTGGGAAATCTGCCATGTATATCTGGCAGCTGCATTAAAATTCCCCTCATATTTTGAGGGAAAGATACAGTGATTAGCAAACTTGCAAGGGATCCCAGCTCCAGACAGCCAAGTGACCCCAAGTTGGAGGCGTGGGTGAGGAAGCTCTGAGCTCACAGTTGCCCAGGTTCCTGGAGGATTTCAGGACTTCGGAGCAGCTCCGTGGGCCTCAGGGAAACAGAAGGGCAGCATCCAATGCTAGGGAAGCTGGGAAGCTTTTAAACCACCAGGGAGCAAATCTTCTGGGAGATCGAGGCACATTCCCCCAAAGAAGTTTATATCACTTTGCCAGGCAGACAGGAGAAAGAGTCTACGTCTCAGTGAAGAATCTTCTAATCTGCCTGTTTCTTCCAATATTTTAAGATCTACAGGCTCATGCTGCCTTCTGAGCTGGACTTCCATGGCAGGGGCTATTCACTGCACCCTCCATCCTAAAAGCTTAGAAGCATGGATAGTAAAAGTAGCACGTCCTTTTACAGCAAAAGTTACACCATCACAAACAAACAAAAGCAATATAGCCTGCTCCTTGTATACAGCCACAGTCTTCACTTAGCCAACCCGAACCCACAGTACTGGCCTTTTCAAGGGGTAAGAACTCATCTCTTATTTCTGAAAGGTAAAGAGCTTATCAACTCCCAAGGGACACATTCCAAGAAACCTGCATTTCTGAGAAAACACCAATTTATTTCCAAATACAAATGCTATATTGCTTTTATCTGTAGACAGGTGACTTAGTGGTCCCCACTCAAACAAAAGTTCTTTTTTATTGTTTTTGCAAGCCCTGGATTAATCCTCAGGCCTGCAAAAAGGCTTAGGGCCTTTGTACTGAGCTACATCCCCAACTCTTTTTAAATTGTGAGATAGGGACTCACTAAGTTAAGCAGACTGGGCTTGAAATTGTGATCCTCCTGCCTCAGACTCCGAAGTGCTGTGGTTATAGGCATATGCTACTATGCTCAGCTGTGAACACCATAACATTTCTCCACTTTATTGAAGCCTTTAATAAAGTTCTGCCAGTCAAACATATCCTTGTGCCCCACTCAGTCTTTCTATTTGAAAACGTGGCCCTGACCCTAACCAAATTCACGCAAAGGAATGAGATAGCTCAGCCCCAAAGAAAACTGGAGTAAAGGGTCTCCAAGAAGATGACTTACCTTTTTCATGGCTACTTGGCGCTGGGGGTGGGGGCGGTGAGGTGACTGGCTTGGACTTGTCATAGTTGTTAAAGCTCTGGCTGCGCCGGTTGTTGGCAGGGGCAGACCCTCCACGTGTTTTGGCCTCACTACCTGCAGTGGATCCCCTTGCAGTAGGACCTGGAAGTCTAAAATGTAAAAGTATTTAAGATAAAACATTCAGGAAAAAAATAGAAACTGCAACAAGGTAGGAGGCTTAAAAAAAGGCAAAAACTATCCCAGACATTGGGCCTAGGAGGCTTTTCCAGTCAAAGGATTTGGTGGAAGCATTATGAACATCTAGGCTAGTAATAACTCCAGTAAAGTCCAATAGTAAAATGTGCCTAACATTCCTTTGAAAAAAGATGGAAAATTTGAAGGGAAAAATATAGGAATTAAAAATATGAAGCTTATTTTCCTATTATTGGGGATATTTTTATTTTTCAGTAAGTCACATCATCTCTAGTTCCATCTAAATCAGTACATACAAAGTTTAGGCCTCAACTTCTTATCCTGTGTACACATGTTTTCTGGAGGGTATAATCCGGGTATGTTCCGATCAAGAAAAGAACACAGTTCCTAACGGTGAGAAAGGGAATTGCTTTTGCACAGAACTCAACACATCTGCAGTGAAAACTTAAGGCTGAGCTGCAAACACTTGTCCAGACATAATTTTCTTTCAACACCTGATAACCCATCTCCCTGGAATTGCTTTGACAGGATCTGAAGCACAGATTTGCTGCACAATCTATGGATAAATTCATAATACTTTCTGTAAAACCAGCAGGATTCAGTTATACCAGAGACAAATATACACTTTCTCTTTAAATAAAACACCTCATTTCCTGGTGGTTTTGAAAATAAAGTCACTAGATTTCCTTGTTACACTGCAGAAGCTATGAAGGCTTATTCCCCAAAGGGTAAGATTAAGACTCCCAAAATCACAAATTTAGCCCAAGGACTTACTTAAAAGGCTGTTCCAATAATTAATGTTGAAAAACGAATAAATGACGAAATATTTAGTTATATATTTTGGGTAAAACCCACTGAGCTATAGCTACAAGCAACTGGAATCTCACCTGACTGGCCCTAGATCCAATGGTAAGTCTGAGTTTTCAACTCACAAAGCTCTCAAACTTCCCTTTCCAGGTGGCTCTCAAGCACCAAAGAAGCATGCAGTCTGGAAGCATTTGAGATAGGAGCAGGAGATCACTTTGAATTTTTTTCTTGTTGGCTGAGCAAGAAAGATGGTTGCAGAGTAAACAGAGAACATGAGCTGGTGTGAGAGGTTGTAAAATTTATCCAGTTAAGAAGAAGCTGGCCCAGGGCCTCGATGGGAAACTGGAAGACATGGCGGTGGTTTGCTCTTTCCCCACAAGCGGCAGTGAAGGTTTCAAGACACCATTTCTGGGGCAGTAGGACTTGGGCCTCTCTGAATTTGCCTCATCTTGTTTGGAAAGGATATTCATTCCACAACAATAGGCACAGAACTGGGTTCAAAATATTATCAGTGCCATTGCCTGTGTGTGGGCCCAGACATGACTAGCTCAGCTGGTCAGGGAGATTCAACAACATGGTCGTAGTGCACCGTGCTGTTTTCGGTGGAAAGAGTGTCCTATAGTGTCTGTCAGGTCACGGTTATCTCAGTACCACAGCAACAGAAAAGTCTCTGCAGGTGCGGACATGGAGCTCCTTGGACTGAGCTTACTTAACCGGGCCATAATTGCAGGATTTATTATGTCCACAGAGAGGCCTTGGAAGAGATTTCAGACTTGTTCTCAGATGACGTCACAGCAATGGTATTAAGTGTAAGGTAACACTTAATGGTATGTAGGTCATGGCATTCAGCTTCAGTGGGGGAGTTTGTAAATACCAGGGAAATAAAAAGCAATGAGAAGGAAAAGATGAATTTCCTTCAGAATCACTGCAGAGATCCCACTGTGCTGGACCCAGACTGGGTAACAGCAGAGTTTTAGGAAAACACAGGGACTCTACAGAGGTGAGACATCCATGCAGAGGGCAGGGAGGAGCCAGCCTGAGTTAGGCAGTCTGCTTCTCGGAGAGGCAATGTGATACAGTTCCAGCCACAGGGCTTAGGACTAAGGTCATGACGGAGATTCATGCTCCTAAACAATGACTGGAATAACCATTAACTACCTAGTGGAGCTGTAAATTTGAAACGGGGCTTAATATCTGGTCTGTTTGAAGTACTGGACTCATGTTATTTCCCTTTATCATTCGCTTTGCCGAGTACAAATTCATAGAGAAGTTGGACACTATAAAAGAAACATGCTGTGGTACAAGACAGAATTAGAAAAGGAAGGAAATAATGAGTCTAACTTAAAGCATCAGAGAAAAGGCGGACAAAATTCAACACCTGAGATCAACATTTTCAAAGAGGCAGGCAAGCTTTATCAAGCAAGGTTTTATCCAGCTACAGAACATCTCACAAGAGAAAATATACCGTTGTTAACTAAGCTCTGATATGAGAGGGATTTCTGAGTTATCTCTGAGTCTCTTCTGTCAGTCTATGTCTCTCTCTCAGTAGTCTTGGTTTTGGATTAATGAAGACAATTCTGAGCCTCATGGTGGTCACGGTCAGACTCTCGTCAGCGACTGAGGGACCTAAGTGCTCCTTTGATGGGTGTGGTACATCCTCTAAATGGCTACAGGGCCATGCCACGTGTTGTGTGACATGGCTAAGGAATTCCAGAGGCCCTGAACATAACTGGTAAGCGGGAAACAGCGGAAACAGCTATCGATTGCCATCGATTGTAGGCTGAGGAAGGCAGCTATCGATTGCTATCGATTGTAGGCTGAAGAAGGCAGACCTAATGCGCTCAGTCTTCTCTACACCTTCAGGAGCTGACTGACCTCAGCTGATAAGCTGCTTACTACACAGAGGTCATTCAGAGGGCTCAAGTGTTGACCTTGAAGGCTGGTACAATGCTCAGGGAAGATCCACATAAGGGATGCCGGAGGAAGATTTGTCATATTGAATGGGACTGTGAGGGCTAGAAGGCAGAGTTCTGAACATGCCCACACACAAGCAAAGCATGTGAAAAGTACAGGGTAAAGAGCTGATGTGTGCTGCCACTTGGACAGAGTAGAGGGCAATGAGGCCAGAGATGTAATCGGGGCCAGAGAAGAGAAGACCTTGGACTCTGTCCTACCCTCTAGGGATCAGGCATTAATTAAGAAGAGAGCTGGAATTAAAAGTAGTGTGTCTTCTAGTTTCTACTGACACAGACCCTGAGCCTCTGGCGAAAGGTTCTGCAATTCATTAATGCTAATGTCCTTGTGTATCATGGGACCTGGGACTATCATCCCCCAGCCTGGAAGCATGTGCTGTCAGTAGCATTACAGTTCTGACTGGCAGAAGAGCTGAGTCCTGCCCATGTGAAACAGCTGCAGGTGTCATAACAGATGTGGCCCCCAGTGCCCGCCTTGCTGAAGCCCAGCAGCGAGAGGGGAGTCAGGCGGGGCAGCCCCACACCACTCACAGTGCCCAAAGCTCCCAACTACTCTCCGAGGAGGGACTTGACCTCTCATATGCATTTCATGTCCAAACAGTTTTGAAATGATAAGATGGGTTCTGTGAAGCACATACATATTGCTTTGGTTTTCAATTAAATAAAGTGGTGTAAGGCAAAGAATAGGAGAAAAATCTTTCTGCTACTATTAGAGCCCTCATCTATTTCTCCAATTTGTGCATAGTGAAGTCAGCAGGGCAGGAAAGCTGTCATTTCTGGCACATAACCTATGAACGTATCCCTGCCCCACGCGCTGTACGTGCTGATGGGGAGAAAGCAGTTCTTCTTCCCCAAACCACTTCAAAGCCTTGGAGCAGAGGGGCGTCCCTCCCAGGAAGGATGGCAGCTTGTGAGCACATGCTGGGGAGTGGGTATGTCCATAATCGAAGATGCCTTCTGCCAGAAAGATGATTAAATGCTAAATCTCTCATTACCACGACATCTGCTTTTCAGCAACTAGGCAGACAGGGCTCAGACTAACCCCACTGATTCTATTCCATAAGATAGTCGTGTAGGGATCAACTCTGTGAATCTTATGAGAGGCAGCCTGGCTGCCTTACCTGGCCCAGATCAACTAAAATTAGCACCACCACCAGATATCCACTATTTATAATGCAGATTATACGCAGGTTTCACAGAATTGGAATGATCTGATTCAATCCTCACAACAATGAGAGTGAAGCAGGCCTTATTCTGGGGCACAAAGGCTTAAACAGAGGTCAAATAAGGTGCCCAAGTGGCTGCATCTCTTAGCTACTAGTTCATTCTGTCTCCTGAAAGCAGAATAACCCTAAGTAGAGAGCTCATCAGAGATGCCAGAGGGCAACAATGCCATCAAAGGTAGAAATCGATGAGATCTGGGTCTGGGATCCATTATGAGGCCTATTTCTAGAACTCAGGGGAAAGGTGGCCTTCTCTTCATTTAGATCTGAAATGTTGCCCACATATCTCATGTGTTCAGAGTGGGGCTTTTGGAAGGTGCCTGGATCATGGGAACGGTGATCTCATTGGTGGATTAAGCCACTGATGAGTTAGTTCATAGCTGAGGAGGTGGGGACTGGCTGGGGCAGGTTGGTCACTGGGCCATGACCTGGGAAGATGGATGTGCTCTTGTTTCTGATCCCTTCTTTTCTCTGGCTCACCTATCTTCTCTCTGCTTCTCGCCTACCATGAGGTGAGCAGTTTTCTCCCACCACGTTTCTGCTGTGAAGCCAGCAAACCATGGACTGAAACCTTGGAAATCCTGAACCAAAATAAAACTCTTCTCTTTTCAGGTAACTTTCTCAGCTATTTTGATCCCAGGGTCAAAGAGCTTATTAGGATGCCTCCGCAGCCTGCAGGGAAAGGCTTTCTTTCTTGGCAACTAAACTTTACTGCTACATTTAAGAATGCTTACTCAGCTACGGTTCTTACCAGGATTTTGCTTAAGGCTGTGGGGAAGTGGAGAGAGGAGGACAGGGAGGAATAATAGGCACATAAAGAAATAGAACATTCTTTTACTGCACTCAGTGGAGATAAAATGTGCCTTAAAGAAACTCTAACAAAGATGTGACTCCCAAAGGGAAACCCAGTCTTGGCTTATGGTTTGCCTGGAAGCTCTGTGCCCAGCAGCCTTGGGGGGAGGGTCTGCATCCTCCACTGCTCCTCTCTTCCCATGGCCTCCAAACACAAGGCCTCCTTCCATCATCTGGGACCACTGACAAATCATGCATGGGATGGGCATGTGCTTCCAATTAGATATTTTCCCAGCTAGCTCCTGTTTTTCTTTATCTTTCAGGACTGAGAACATCGTGGGAACAGACACTTGATTTCACATTTTGTCCAGGCCTGCCCCTCCTTTTTTCATATGCATGTGCATTTGCATGACATTCAAATTAACCAGGAATGGTTTGCCAGCACTAGTGTCTGCTCTGACTTGGGCCTCCTGCTATTCATCAGGGAAATCAGTCACTCTAAGATGTGGCTTCCAGAAGCAGTGACAAACCTAGGCCCCCTGCATCACCCCCCCCTCCACTCACTCTGGAACCAACTGTGGTGACATTTGACAGAAAGGGACACGCCAAGTAGGTTCTCTCTCACCAGCCAGGCAGATTTTGGGTTGGGTCTCCCCTGGTGCAGACCTTCCAGAAAAGTACCCTCTGGTTAGAAAGGCACCTGGTGCCAGCAGACCGGGGAAGTGTAGATGTGAAGTGGAAGGAGATAGAAATGAAGGTGGTGTCCCCCTACTGAAAGTAATAAATTGAAAGGTTAAAAAAAATTTTTTTTTTTTGGAGACAGGGTCTCCCTTTGTGGTTCAGGCTGGCCCTGAGCTCAGCCTCCAACTCACAACACAATCCTCCTGCCTCTGCCTCCCAAGTGCTGGGATTACAGGCGTGAGCCACCACGCCCGGCACTGTGGTATGTGGTACTGATTGCTGCTGGGTGTGAGTCTCCACGCCCAGTATTGTTATGTGGTTACCGGGATCAAACCTGGGTCCTTGTGCCTGCAAGACAGGCGCCACAACCACTGAGCTAAATCCCCGGCCCTTGAAAGGTAAGATATTTAAAAGCAGCTTCAACAACCACAAAAATGAGATAATTCAAGCTGAGAAAGGAGAGGGTGTGGAGTAGAGGGGAAAAACCCAGAGTTCAGGGGCTGGACCAGTTGGGTTCTAATCCAGATTCCGCCACCTTCTGTGTGACTTTGGGCACATTACCTGACCTCCTAAACTTAGTTTTCTTATCTATAAAAGAGAGAAAACAGCAACCTACTTCATGAAGACTCATGTGAGGTTTAAATAAGATAATGCAATCAACTGGTGTATTCAACAAACATTCACTGTCTGTACCTTTAAAGTGACAGACATAATGGGCCAGGGATTTAGCTCAGTGGTTCCGGCATCTGTCTTGTAAGCTCAAGGACCCAGATTGGATCCCCGGTAACCACATAACAATACTGGGCATGGAGACTCACCCCAGCAGCAACCAGTACCACATACCACAGTGCCCGGCGTGGTGGCTCACGCCTGTAATCCCAGCACTTGGGGGGGGGGGGGCAGAGGCAGGAGGATTGCTGTGATGTGAGTTGGAGGTGGAGCTCAGGACCAGCCTGAGCATGACATTCAAATTAACCAGCAAGGTATCTAGGTTCAATGGGTAGCTGCTACCCTGTCTCAAAAAACTTAAAAAAAAAAAAAAACAAAACTAAACTAAAATGACAGATATAACAACATGACTGGCTACACCCACACCCCAAAATACATCTTGGGACCGAGGCTGTGCTGCAGCCAACAGGCCGGAGCCTGAGCTGAGAGAATGAGTTGATGGATGAGCCTAGTTATAATTCTCTATTTAATTTGGTATTTTCAGGGAACAGAAGTAATCTCTCTGTGGTGTACAAGAGCACTGAGAAACAGAGAAAAGCCACAGAGGCCCCGCTGCTCTGTACTCATACTTCACATCACTGTAATTCAAGGGCAAACCAATCCCACATTAGTAATTTTAACAATAATGACAATGACAACACACGTACACAGGAAGAAGATGCAGGAAAGTTTGGATTAGGGCGAGGATGAAGCAGGGAGCAAACCTGCCCTCAACGGACTGTAAAAAAGCTGTCTAGAAATTCACTTTTCCTTAAATCTCAGTGGATTCTGGTGAGAGAGCAGTCAAAGGCAAAAAGCAATTCAATGAGACACATCACATGTATCTCAAGATCACTTACATGCTGCGCCACACACACACACTCACACTCCACACACACATGTACACACACACACACACATCAACAGCCCCATGGCCACTTTCAAAACTTCCCATCACTACCATCAGCCAAAGCACGTTCAGGTTTTGTAACTGCGGACATGAACCAGGGAGAGGGACTCAGGCAGAGCGGACGGAGCAAAGGAGCAGCGGGTCGGGTTTGGGACCATCATGCTTTGCAGGACACAGAGAAGCTCTAACCTAGAGATCTTTCTCTGACCCAGAGTGAAGCGGATGATTTTGCTTTGAGATGAGTCCTTGGGTGAAGAAGCACTGTGTGACAGGAGAGAAAAAAGTGGAAGAGATGAGTGAGGACAGAGAAGACACGTATCAGGCACACAAAGAAATAATAGGAGGCTCATGGCATCAGGAATTCTATCATACCCTTTGCCCACATTTTCCCATGACACAGATTTCTTCCTGGGTCCAGCTTTCCTGATTCGCTACTTCCAATGTGAAGAAATTACGATCAAGATTATCTAAGAACAGTCATGCTTTTCTCTTTGAACACCAATAGCATTTCTGCTTCTGGTCAGCATAGGTCTTCTTTCTACTTTTCTGAAGTACTGAGATGTTTGAGGAATAGAGTGTTTGTAAGGTATAATGTAAGATGTGAAGGAATAAAATTATATTTCATACCTTGCTGCAGGACTGAGATGTTTCTATTTCATAGTCTTGCCCTATTGGGATACTTTGCAAGTGACTTCCTTGAATCTTCTATAAAGTTGATCCCAAACGAGAGGCTAGTTATTTGAAAATTTAGCTGGTCTTGAGAATACTTGCTGTTAATGTTACAGAAATGACTACGTGAAGTGTGCTGGAAATTTGCTAAATTCTGGTGTGTTTGGGGGAACAGCAATTTTACATATGCAGAATCTTGTTTGGGTTTGATAAAATATTAACATTATTTTACTGCCTTTTGGGATAAAAATGTGCATCTTTCTTGCATCTATCTATTTTGGGACTCTTCATAAAAGGATCTGAGGTAAGAACTCTAATGTTGGCTTCATTAGTCTTGGGAGGTAAAGAGAGAAATGACAATGGACACAGTTATAAAGCGCCTCTCTGCATTTCTCCTTCATAAACGAACACTGATGGTCTCAGCACAGATAAGAGTGATGCACACCTTGGAGCCTGGGCTCCTTTTCCCTTCTCCAGACTCGTGAGGACTTCCTGGGGGAGGATGTGGGTCAAGTTCTTGGCCACCACATGCTTGGAGAAGAGCCAAAGAGGCTAGTGAGTCTGCACATGGCTGTGAGTTCCTCTGACATCTTTATGCTCATTTCCCAGATTTCCTTTCTCATCTGCCATACCACTTTCCTTAGCAAAGTTCATGGAAAGCTGCTGGGTTTTACTAGCAGCTACTCACTGAACCCAGATACCTTCAAAACATTGTGTAGGTATGTTTGTGTCCAGCCTGGAAACTAGGCTTCCATCAGCATTGGTGAAATGATCAAGGGTCCACACCATTACCCCTGGGTCTTTGGTTATCAAAGATGGACTGCAGCTGGGAATACATGAGCTCCAAACTAGTGGCATCATTTCAGGATTCTTAAATTTATAGTCAGACAGAGAATATCGTACCATTAGGCCATAGAACAAGATTATTCTTTGAAAGAAGGTTTTAAAAGTAACCGATAATATCTCTCCCTCAGAAGTAATCCAACCTAGGAGAGATAAAAGGGGTGAATAAGGACAAATATCCACTCCAAACCCCAGTCCGTGTCACAACCCTGAAGGGCCAGAAAGTCATGATGGTAGGAACCACCTGGTAGCTCAAATAAAGTCTTGGTTTAAATAAGCTTGACCTGTTTTAGCTAAAGTACTTACTAAGAGTGGGATATTTTTCTTAGGGGATATGGGTACCCCAACTGGGACAACTGGTTCTTCTAAGAAAACAAACATTTGCCACAGAAATGGACAACTGAGAGTAGCACAGCTCTCTCTTGTATCACAAGTCAGGGTTTCTGAGCACATGTTCCTTGGGGCCCTGCATGGAAGATGCTGTATAAAATGGGAACAGCACTGCGGCCATGTCTGCGAGACGCTCATATCCAGGCCCCTTCTACAGGTTTACGATGCACATTGGTTCCTCACCAAGGCATCCTCATCTCGGTAATGCCACTACTTACCTAACTGTTCAAAACAGAACTCTAAGCTTCCTCTGGGGCTCCTTTGTCTCACTCTAGAGAGTGAATCTGTCTGCCTCCTGGCTCAGCCTTCGCATCACCTGCCTGGGCCCATCTCCATAAATGTCCCACACCTTGATCCAAGTCCCTACCACCTCCCTGACTGCAAAAACCTCTTCTTTACCGGGGTCATTCCTTCCATTCTTGCTCCTCCACAATCTTCTTGTCCAAAGAGAAGCAAAGATAACTTTTTATTTCCCAAAGCTATAAATCTGACCCAGTGTTTCTCCTACTTAAGGTCTGCCTGTGACTTCCTGTCCTCTTCAGACTGGTGTCCACAGTCTGTACCCACTTTGGTTAGCATTCTGTGGACACACCTTGGTACCACAGCAGTGCACCACTGTCTTCCACGGGCATGGCAGCAGTCCCCTCAGCTCCCTCTTCCTTCACTCTCCAAGTCCTAGCACTGAGCCTTGGCACCGTCTGCTCTCTGCCAGTTCTCCACAGCTCAGCTGCTACGGGCTGGCTTGCCTTCAGTATTAGTTTCTCTCCACTTAGAGGTCCTTCTTTCCATGTAGGTTTCCGAGACACCATCCCATCCATCTACAACGGCACCTAGCGCCCTTCCACTGTGTCTCTGCTTCCTTCTGTCTCTCCGTCCCCCTCTCTCCCCATCCTTTTCCCCAGCACTAAAACCCAAGTGAACCTCCTAGGGCTTGTAGAACGCAGGTGGGGAAATGACCATCCCAGTCACCCAGGGCCACTGGGGAGCCCGTGACAGAACGGCCCCTGCTCTAAGGGTACAGTGCCTCCTTTCTATTCCTCACTGCGAGTCCAGACGTCTCTCCAACCCCACACATTTCCATAATGTCAATTGGATATAATTAGATAATTAATTAGGGAGCCTGACTTACATTACACCCATCACTGCCAGCTTTAATACCAACACCAATTGGGAAATCACACTTCTCACAGGGAAAATAAAAGCTACAGCAATCTGTGAGACTGCTGCTGAACTTCAGCACTTTTGAGCTTTGCCCAACTAAAACAGGTGATAAAGAACATCAAAGTGTGCAAGAAACCTTGTGATTATCCACTTTGTGCTCTGGGGCACTGGGCAGAGAAGAACTACTTTTCAGTGCACATTAGATGAAATCAAACAATTAATTAGATCAGTGGGATTCAGATTTTACAGTCAAAGGCTGCTTATCCAGAGACAATTATGATGAGCTTCCCTTTAGAAATGCACCATCAGTCAGAAACTAGCCCACTCCTTAACTCCCTTTTTTGGGGGGTATCAGGGACTAAACTTGGGACCTTGCACTTTCGAGGCAGGCACCAGAAACACTAAGCTAAATCCTTGGCCTGAATTTTTTTTTTTAAATTATCTTTATTGGTACATTAAATATACACATCATGATTGCACTCCATAATGGGGATTTGTACCAGTATAAGACACAACTTAATTCTCATTTTTTCCCATAGCCCCACCCACCCTACCACCCCCCCATATATATAAAATTTGTTTCCTTACTTATTCCTAATTTCCACCTTTTTTTTCTGCTGTGAATGTAAGTGATTTGCCAGGGTGACCTTTGGCCGAGTTAGGAGGACAGCTGCTCCCACGGTAGTGCAGCATAGGGCATGTGCTGGGTGCTCTGCACAGTGAGTCTGAGGGAAGTGTCAGTCCCTTTGGGAACACTGGCCACATCCAGGGCCTGTGCTAGAACGCAGGTGTCACTCCTATGAGGTGGGACCATAGCTCACTGAGTTCACCCCTGTCCCATTGTCTAAGTTCATATCCACGGCACTGTGCCCATTAAGGGACGCTGCCGGGAGAGGGGCTGCCCTGCCTGCTGACACTCAGCGCCTTTCCACACTCTGTTTCTTTCTTCCAGCAAAGCAACGCATTCGCTAGAGTAGAGCATTTGCCTCCACTAAGGAAAGTGACTCTTATGGTCTAACTCTGAGCATTGGTTCTGAACATCAGCACACAAAAGGGGTCTGAAGTTTGCTTTAGGTGCTGTTTACTCCACACAAGCAGGTGTGTAACAGCCAGAGTAGTGGCAGGGGCAGCTCTTTGGCGGTGGCTGCTAGCGATGCTGACCTATGGCAGTGCAATGTCTGCTGTGACAGAAAGACACCATGCCTCAGTTCGAGATCTTGCTGAGACTTTGTGAACCTTGGCACTGCCCAGCACTGGGGAAGGGTAGGTAACTGTTGGAGAAAGACATGTAGAAGGACGACTGGAAACAGAAAAGTGAGTTAGCAGGAGCCCCACCTGGACTGCATTTCAGGTTGTACTTTGGGCGGCTGGTGTAGCGCGGGCTGGTGAGGCTGGCACAAGGCTTGGGGAGTGGCCGGCACCTGTTGCTGAATGGTGCCAGCCTGGCACTGGGAAGGGGCCCCAGCCACCGGACACCCGGCAGGTGGCACAGGGGAGGAGAGGTGCTGCTTCTGTGGCTGCTGCTGCTGCTGCTTGTATCGAGAGAGGCTGAAGAACAGGCCTAGGATGGCCTTGAGGTTTCCATTCCTGATTTCTGCAAGACAAAGAGACTCTGGTCAGCCCCGGAGCCTTCCTCCCTCCCATTTCACAGGCTGCCGCAGCCCTCACATGACTTTAAGTCCTTCAGGATGTGACAAGCTTCCTGAACACTTCACAGCGTCACAGTTCAAGAAAATGAGGCCAAAACCACAAAGAACTTAACTTATCCTCCTTGCCGGGATGAGTGTGGCTGTACCGGCAAGTCACAACTGGCTGGCTGGCAAGTGCCTGGGGAGGAAATTCTCCGAAAGGACACCGCCGAAAAAGCAGACATCCCAGCAAGACAGAGCTTGTCCTCAGCCGCAGGGAACGCTCTGGTGCTGGGGGAGGCGCAACTGGCCGGCTCGCTCTGCCAAGTCCACATTCAGAGCCTCAGGCCACTTGCGTGTGCCAAGTAACTACCACCCTATGCCCCAGCCTGGCTCTGCATTGCCCAGTCACCCTCCTCTCAGGCACATGACTCCCTCTCCCCGTCTATGGACTAAAGAGCTCTTATTTGGGGCTATGAGGACAGGCCATGAGGACCCACTGGCATAAAGCACTTCTATGAAATAGCTCCTACATTAAATAAATTAGAATCACAGTGGGAAGAAACATATTTTTATTCCAAACAGTAAGTTGCAGACATTAAAGTGTAGTTGCCTCAAGGCATGCATAAAGAGTTGCAAAGGAAAATAAAATATTTATTCCCAGGCAGAGGTGATGGGTCATATGGGGGTGCTCCTTGGGCGATCCTTTCTTTTATGTAGTACTTTTACACCAGATGCTAAAAGTCAAAGTCTAATATGACCGGAGGGTGAAGTATCAGGGCCTCTGCAGGGAGGACGGAGAGAGCGAGATGGGAAACACACCTTGGCACCGGGCTCGACTCTCTCTCTGATCTGTCTAGAGGAACAGAAGGACTCAGCTAGGGAAAACCACCAATGGACAGCCTAACACTTTCTTGAAGGACTTAAGTTATGAACAATGTCCAGAACCGACTCACTCACTGTCTGAGAGGAAGGGCAGCCCAGGGCCTCAGCTGGTTGTGTAGACCAGGATGGATAATTGTTGGGAGCCATTTCCTACAGTGTCATGGCGGTAAGATCCTGGCAGATAACTTCCTGAGGAAGCTCTCCGTTCTGCAGGCTTGCAAAGAACTGAACTCGCACACTTCTGGAATGCAGCCTTCACCTGTGCTCAGGAGCCAGTGGGTTCTGCTCAGGGACAAGAGTGGCTGGAGTCACAGTGTACAGAAAACCCAAGCCACAGGCTCTGCACCCTGCTGCTCTCCCTGGGCTGCCTCTGGAGGTCATTTCATCTCTCTGGCCCTCAGGAAAACAGCAATTCTGCAGCCACCTGTCCCATCACACCAGCAGATGCTGCAGATCAAAGGCAAGCCTGTATGTGAAAGGTCACTGCTCTCGGTTTCTGTAGGAAGACCATGGCCCCAGGGTCCTGAACAAGGTTCTCAGGAAGCTCTGGCTTCATATCTTAAAGATAATGGCATTTTTGTTAGCAAACTTGTCACTTATTACGCCAGTCATGGTACTTTTGAGAGTGACTGAAGCTCTTGATTATGCTAGGATGACCAGTCTATCAGGAAGAGACCCAAACACACTGGGAAGTCCTAGCACTGGGTATGGAGCACTGGGCATTGCAGCAGCAGCTCCGAAGAGATGGGCACCTCCTCACCCAGCTTCTCCTGTAATGCGGCTCTCTCGGCTGCTGCTCCTTTTTCCATCCTGCAGAACTGGAGAAGATGCACACACCACAGAGGCTCTCTGCTCCTGAAGGCTCCCATCCGCACACACGCATCATGGAGCGTGAGGCTCCGACAGATCATTCTGTAACTGCTTATCTTTCTCACGGAAAAGGGAGTCCCTGCCCCGTAAAGCAACACTCCTGTGGTCACCTGGCTGGGCAGTGACAGCCAAGGACAGAATCAAGATGAGGTAACTGAGTAATGACATATAGGCTAGCACTTGGGAAGGAATTCAGGGAAACAGATTCCTTTCGAACTGGACCCACTGCAAGGGGAATGTGGTGCTAATGTTGGGGCCAGAGGCGATCTCTACAGGGTTTTCAGTGTCTTTGAGACCTAGGAGCTTGTTAGACACCTTAGAATAACAAGCAGTGCTATCGACTGGTGTGTATCAGGCTGAGTTCTTCACATGCATGATCTCATTTAATCCTGCACACTGAGAAGTGGGGATTATGAGGCTCTTTCACTGAAGGGGAAGGAGAAGCTCAGAAGAGTGTGGCAAGCTCTCCAAAATAAAAGCTTGCAAGCTGGGATTTGAATCCAGAATTTTCAGGCTCGAAGTTCGGTTTCCTAGCCCTGTGTAACTTGGCTCAGGTATCCATGCATCATGTGTGGCACACTGAGGAGAGGAGCAGATAATGTTTTATTTATTAAACTAGCTGGTGGGTGCATGCACAGTCGTTATTCTCCTGGTGTGTCGAACATTCCAGAATGCATTTTCTCTGAACCACACAAGGAAAACAAAGGGAGGAGAAATTTAATTCAGCATGTCCAGGGGCCCAGGGGTGTCCATGGAGGAAGGCTGTCAGGTCCATGGCAGTGGCCATGGTGGAACAGCTGACTCTGGTGTAGTCCTCAGACCTGGTCTCATCATAGTCCCTCCCTGCTAGGTGGTCAGGTCACTTGCTATTCATGGCAGTTTGATCCACCATTTTCCAAAACATTTTTACATGTCAAAAAGTATAGTGTA
>PVIR01023039.1:0-27521 GCA_004026965.1 Petromus typicus | reverse complement strand
TTTTTTTTTTTTTTTTTTTTTGAGACAGGGTCTCGCTTTGTGGTTCAGGCTGGCCCTGAGCTCAGCCTCCAACTCACATCATAGCAATCCTCCTGCCTCTGCCTCCCGAGTGTTGGTATTACAGGCGTGAGCCACCACGCCCGGCACTGTGATGTGTGGTACTGGTTACTGCTGGGCGTGAGTCTCCACACCCAGTATGGTATGTGGTTACCGGGGATCAAACCCGGGTCCTTGTGCTTGCAAGACAGGTGCCAGAACCACTGAGCTAAATCCCCGGCCCCTGTGCATTTTTTTTTTCAAACAAGGTCTTGCTTTGTAGTTCGGACTGGCCTCAAACTCACAGCAGAACTCTTGTCTCAGCTTCCTGAGTGCATCACGATGCTAGGCTGGGTTTTTATTTTAATTGGCCTGGTCCTTCACCACTATTGGTGATGTTGCGTAATGGTTTTAATATAACAAACAGCCTTGTACACATTGTAAGGGTCATTTCTAACCACTCTCACCAACCAATCATGAACAATTTCTAATTCGGTATCCCCAGGCAGGTACATGTTCTGGTCAATCTGACTTGACTCACTCTCTTCCCCAAAATCTTCTGTTCAAGCTTCAAAAGGCTAGGCTGCCTCATCACCTCCCTTAGATGCCTATCTAAATCAGCCCCTTACAGGAAGAATAGATCACTCCAGCTTTTACTTTTGTTTTTTGTGCCCCTATTACTGCATTATGTTGTAACTGGTTGTTTCTGTTTTTTTGTTTTTGTTTTTTGAGACAAGGTCTCGCTTTGTAGTTCAGGCTGGTCCTGAACTCAGCCTCCAATTCAGCAATCCTCCTGCCTCTGCCTCCTAAGTGCTGGGATCACAGGCGTGAGCCACCAATCCCGGCACTGTGGTATGTGGTTACCGGGGATTGAACCCAGGCCCTCGTGCTTGCAAGGCAGGCGCTGGAACAACTGAGCTAAATCCCCAGCCCTGTTGTAACTGTTTATATGGTGATCCCTTCTACCTATCTATGAGTTCCTTTTACACAGAAATGAGGATTGTCTTTGCTCAATGAAGCAGTTATGTGAAATAACTAAATTGAACAGCGATTGAAATATTGGGATATGTATAGTCTTCTTAGACAATAAATTGCTAAAGGAGGAGAAAAAGGGGATGATTACTCTCTCTCTCTCTCCCCATATATATATATATATATATATATATATAATATATATATATATATATAATATATATATATATATATATATATTCCTATTTATCTATTACCAGCAAGGATTTCAGTCTTCTAACTATAACATTTGGATGTGAATTAATTTAAAATAGTGGACATTTCAGAATGCCAATGAGCCAGATTATGCGCTCACGGAGAACACGAAGCAAAAGGAACATGGAAAACAAATATCTTCTCTTAAGCAGTTTTGTCCATGCTCAGTCCTCTGGAGTAAAATCTGTATTTATTTCCCCTTTCAAAGTTGCTCTGGCCATAGATGTAAACAGCATCCTGCGTTTCATTCAAGCTTCAGAGGAAATAACGGGTTTTCGGCCTACTGTGGACAGGTCTTGAGCTGCGGCTGAAACAAGTAACTAAACTGAGGTGGTATGCAAAGACCCACGAGGCCCTGGCCACCAAGGGGCGGCCTGGAGGACAGGAGGGGGTCTAGGAAGGTGAGTTTGCGCCAATCTTTGCTGAGTGAGCCTCACTCGCCCCGGTAAAAACATGTAGCGGGTTGGGCAAAGCAGTCTGCTAGCTGAGAATCTACACGTGCCGGGAACAATCCTGGTTTTCAGATCTTCACGCCTCTTCCATCCACTTTCTTCCCTTCACAGTCGTCGTCCGTCCCACCCCCCCAACCCCCACCCCCTGCTTCTCCTAGGGAACTAGGACCACGGAGAGCTTCCATTCCCGGAAGAGACCTACATAGGCAAATACAGGAAATATTAAACTTTCACTAAAAGAGATCAGCTGATCAGCTTTGAGTGCCTTTGAGAACAGGGTGGGGGACAGGTGGGGCAGGTGAGGATGTGGCTGAGTGAGAACTGGTACCCATGTATAACAAGGGAACATTTTTCTACTTGTCCCCGATCTTTTTTTTTTCCATAATTCACACACACACACACACACACACACACACACACACACACACACACACACACCTACCTGTCTCCTGTCTTGTTTTTCTATAGTCTCTCCTGGTCTCGGTCTCTGTTTCTCTCCCTCTGCTTTAGGCTGGAAATTCCTTGTTCTCAACGGAAGGGAGTAGGAGGGAAGCGGGGGAAGTAGGAGTGGGAGGGCGGCGCCGAACAGACATCTCAGCAGCTCCGGCTGCGGGCTGCGGGGGCGCTCTGGGCCTCTGGAGGGCCGACAAGTCAATGATTTTAAAAATGTATATATTTTTAAATCTACACATAGGGCCGATACAAACCTAGAGAAGCAACACAGATATACAACAGGATGTGAAGAAACAAATACAGCAGCTCAGGGTACTGTCAGTCGCATCTTAAACTTGTCTGGCATTCTACAATTTTCAGAGTTTTCATATACACTGCGTACTTCAACCTTACAACGATCTAGAGAAACAGAGGTATAAACACCAGGCACTTTCACTCTCAGCACAAGTTCGTACTCAGATCCTACTGACTCTCTAGAGGAGTGGACAAGCCCTTCGGCGGTTTTTTCTACCTTTCCTCCTCTCTGGTCAAGCACCCGACCCAAGACCCGGCAGTGGAGGCCTCAGAATGGGCTCCGCCCCTGTCCTCTTTCCCCAGACCGGAATCCAGGCGCCCGGCGCCCAGTAAGCTGCCTCCGCCTAGCTTCACGCCCCACTCCGCCCCCCTCCTCCGGCGGGCGTCTCCCCTCCCGATCTCAGGACTCAACGCCGCCAGAGCCTGGCGGGTGGGAGGGAGGGGGGCGCCTGGAGCAGAGGCTGCGTGGGCAGAGGATGTGCGTCACGGGGAGCGTGGGCAGGGGGGAGGGTGGGGACACGTAGATACCCAGGGCCAGCGGCTGGCAGCCCAGGCTCCAAAATAACAGGAGAGGGGGTGGGGGAGGGGTAGAGGGGTAGACCCCCCTTGAGTCGGACAGTGCCCCCAGGGGGAGCCCGTCTGGCTGTACCCTCTTACAAGATCCAGAGGAGGACGGCTGATTGCTGCCACCTCCATCCTGTTTGGCGTTTAATGGGATGGAGACAAGAATCTGAGCTACTGAAATACCTCCACCAATAACGCACTCCTCCCCCTGCCCCCACCAGAGAAAGGTCCCCTCATCACACCGGAATGTAGAACAAGCCGGGGCCCACGCCACCCGCGCCTGCCTGGCCTGCCACTCTGAAGTGCGGAACGGCGGGGTAGGCCAGAGGTTTCAAACTAGAAGACCCTCGCCCGCAGCCAATTCATTCCCCCGGGCCTGGAGCCCCCGCCTCTCCCCTCCAGCCCTCTTAGCCGTGGGCGGGAGTGTAATGGGAACCAGATGGGGCTCAGAGAAACCGAGAGGGGAAGGAGGGGCGGTGGGTTGCGGAGGGGCGCTAGTTTCCTTTAAGGCGCTCCTCTCTCTTCCTTAAGGAGTCGAGTCGGAGGTTCAGGCCTGCTTCTCTCCCACTGCACACTCTGGCGAGATCCCTACGGAGCACCCCAGAAGTCACCTCCTTATTCCATTTTGCCATCTATCCCCAAGGAGCAAAATCTCATTCTCAGCCAACAAGGGATGCGATAAAGAGGAAGGCAGGGTAGCCCCATCCCTGCCTGACCTATGCGAACAAAACCCTACGCTCTCAACGCGGGATTAAATGGTGGCTTCTAGCACAACTGGCTCATCCCTATTTCCCAAAACTTTGGTGACAACTTCAGGCAGAAACGAGGAGGCCCGGGTTTACAAGAGCAGCTTCCTCAAATTTTCCCTTTTAGGGCTGACGAAAGGCGGCGGGATAGCAAGGATTTGAACAAAGCCCCACGATCATAGATGTGCTAGAAGTTCACACCACGGCAGTCTGAGGCGCACACGTAGGCAGCGCTCCCTGGTCTTCGCTAACTTTTCCCGGGCGCTCCTAACGTTCACACGAACAGCTTAGCGAGGCCAGAGTATAGGCAGCCGGAGTCTACATAGTTGTTTAGTCGCGCGTGTATGTAGTGCGCTTCCCTGTGTCTCTGTGTACCTGTGCGTGGTTGTGAAACTGCGCTCTCAGCGCCGAGGAGTGGGGTGGTGGGGGAAGTAGGAATGTGGCCGGCGGGGAGCTCACGTGGGTGCGTAGGCGCGGAGAGGGCCGGCTGTGCATCCGGCGTGGGTGGCACAGAGCGACCTCGCCCCGCCCGCTGGGTCCCCAAGCTCGCCCTCTGCAGCCCGGCCTCGGTCACCTCGGTCCCTAACTCGGCGCCCGACCCGAGTCCCCGCCCCCGCCCCCTGCACCACCCCCCTCCCGCCCCACGTCTCGTCCTCTCTCCACCGCTCTTCTGCGTCTTCGCAGCCCGAAGGCCTCGGCGCCCACCCCCGGCCCAGCCCCAGCCCAGCCTCCGCCCCCGACTCTGCCCACGCTCTCCTCCCGCCAGCCCGGCAGCCAGCGCAGCGCGGGGCCTAGCTCCCCGTGCGTCCTGCGGGGGCGGAGGCGCGGAGAGGCGGCAAGCGCAGCCTGGGAGGGGGGGGCAGAGGCACTGACAGAGGCGCCGAGGCTCAGAGAGAGAAGACGTGGAGGGAGGGACGGAGCCCGGACAGCGGTGGACACGGCATCGCGCGCCGGGCAGAGCGCAGCGCGCAGCAGGCGCCGAGTGCCGGGCACCAGAAAGGGCAGCCCAGGTGGTCTCTGGCCGTCCATGCACAGAGCGCCCTCCCCCACAGCCGAGCAATCGTCGGGCGGAGGGGACAGCGCCCGCCGGACCCCGCAGCCCAGACTCAAGTTAGTGAGCTAAGGGAGGCGTCAGGGAGTGGAGATGGGTGGAGCTGGACTCGGGAATGGGGTCCGGAGGGTGGAGGTCGAGGAGAGGACGTGGGGAAACGGGACGGAGGTGGGGGGTGGAGACTGACAGAAGAAGGGGTGTCTTCGAATTAGGGGACCCTGGAAGCAGACCTCTGATAAAGCTGGTTACGAAAGTATACTCCCTCATTCTCTATTTCCGTATTATTTTGTGGGCACCTGGCGTGTGAGCCCCCCGCAAAGAATGTGGGAGCCCCCAAGCACTAGGGAGAGCCCAGGCTTGAGCTGGCAGCAGTGCGGCGGGGAGGGGGAGCGCAGCCGGCTCGGCCTGTCGTTGGCACGCAGTGCGCAGTCCTCAGGTCCTAGAGAAGCAGGCGCTTAGGAGTTAACGAAGCATCAGCCCGGGCTGGGAAGGCTGGGGCGCTGCACATTTGCCTCTCCGTTCATAGCGCCGGGAGGGGAATTTCGCTGTACTTCTCTTGGAAAGTCTTTAACTTCTCCCCCACTCCCCTCGAAGCTGTGGGTGGAAAATAAGGGAGAAGAGAGTAGGCGGGAGCCCTTAGGCGGTTTTCGCCCACAGACGCCACCTTTGTAGGAGTGTGTGGGTGGAGTGGCCCTGGAGCAGAATAGTTGAGGCGCCCCTCCCCCAGCTGAAGGGCCTGGCTCCGGACCGAGTGGGGAGGGGAGGGGAGGGGAGGGCCCGAGTGAGGGTCGCTGGGCAACGGGGAAAGGAGGAGAGGTCCTGGGTGAAGACAGCAGGGGGTGCATTAAGGAAGCCATTAGCGGGAAAGTGAAGCGGAGAGGTGCAGGGGTCCACCTGGCTGCTGAGTTACGAAGGCCGAGGAAGGGGCCACACCCCTCCCGCTAAGCCCTTGGGCAGGAGGGAAGCCGGTCAGCAGTGACCCGCAGTGTCCATTTTGGATAGAAGGGGGGGTCCTAGATTCACCTTGGGTTGGGACATCAATTAAGTGGGTTGACATTGTTGGGGTGTTTGGGATGAAAGTAAGGTCTGTTTGGGTGGATTTGGGAGCCGGCATGTGAGGGGTGTGCGAGGGGCCTCCGTGCCAAAGGTATTCTTGCCTCAGACTAGAAAGGTCAAAGTTGAAGATCTGGATATGTCTTTACTCTTTCTGGCCAGTCTTGAGATGGCACGGGCGTGTCTGCTCCCCCCAACAGTGTCTGCTTCTCTTGATCTCTGCTTAGGTCTGGGCACTGGGCAGAAAGCATTGAAAGGAGGGGAGGAGATTAGAAGGAGGCTGGAGAGAGAACAATTGTTAAGTGTGGGCTGGTACCCCAAGGGGCGCTTGCACTGACTGCCTGTCTTGTGCCCTCCTTCGCAGGGCCAGTGCCCGAACCATGGCACTGCCTCGGACACTGGGGGAGCTGCAGCTGTATCGGGTCCTGCAGCGTGCCAACCTCCTCTCTTACTACGAGACCTTCATCCAGCAAGGAGGTGACGACGTGCAACAGCTTTGTGAGGCTGGTGAGGAGGAGTTCCTGGAGATCATGGCACTTGTGGGAATGGCCACAAAGCCCCTCCATGTCCGACGCCTGCAGAAGGCATTGAGAGAGTGGGCTACCAATCCAGGGCTCTTTAGCCAACCAGTGCCTGCCGTCCCTGTGTCCAGCATCCCACTCTTCAAGATCTCTGAAACTGCGGGTACCCGGAAAGGGAGCATGAGCAATGGGCATGGCAGCCCAGGGGAAAAGGCGGGCAGTGCCCGTAGTTTCAGCCCCAAAAGCCCCCTTGAACTCGGAGAGAAGCTGTCACCACTACCTGGGGGACCTGGGGCAGGGGAACCCCGGATCTGGCCAGGCCGGAGCACTCCAGAGTCGGACATTGGGGCAGGAGGAGAAGAGGAGGCTGGTTCACCCCCTTTTTCCCCACCTGCAGGGGGAGGAGTCCCAGAGGGGACTGGGGCGGCAGGGATGGCAGCAGGTGGAACTGGGGGTGGTCCAGACCGCCTGGAGCCAGAGATGGTACGAATGGTGGTGGAGAGCGTGGAGAGGATCTTCCGAAGCTTCCCAAGGGGTGATGCTGGGGAGGTTACATCGCTGCTGAAGCTGAATAAGAAGCTGGCTCGGAGTGTGGGGCACATCTTTGAGATGGATGATAATGACAGCCAGAAGGAAGAGGAGATCCGGAAGTACAGTATTATCTATGGCCGCTTCGACTCCAAAAGGCGGGAGAGCAAGCAGCTCAGCCTGCATGAGGTGAGGACCCATGTCCTCTTCGGGCTGCTGTGGACTCCCTGGCTACAGTACACCCACGTGTAACAACTCCTATGTTCCTCTGGGTTTTATTGTCCCTTGATAAGAACCCTAAGTCTGACTCCCACCCCTGCAGCAGACCCAGCTGCTCCAGGGCTTCCATCCTCAGCTGAGGGGGAAGCAGAGATATAGGCAGGAGCCCAGCTGTTCAGCTCTGTGCCAGTAAAGACCCCACAGGAGTGGGGGAGGCCCGGGCATTCCTAGGAAGCAGTGGGAGCTGACCTCTCTCTTCTTCCCCCAGAAACCTCCTGTGTATTGTGCAAACAAAGCAAGCTTCCTATGCGCTGCCTCCTTTGATAGGGATGTGAGAAGGTCCAGACAAGGCAGTGGAAGAGTAAGGATTGTACCTGTCCTCTCTCCACAGCTGACCATCAATGAAGCTGCTGCTCAGTTCTGCATGAGGGACAACACACTCTTACTTCGGAGGGTGGAGCTCTTCTCCCTGTCCCGTCAAGTGGCTAGAGAGAGCACCTACCTGTCTTCCCTGAAGGGCTCCAGGTGAGACCCCCCTCCACCAAGACCTTCCTGCTTTGGAATCCTGCCAGGAAGTTGGATCATGTCCTAACATCCAGCTCAGGCGGTTCTAGACTTGCTTCCCACCCACCTTCGTGTTTTGCCTTTGGCCAAGTGAGCTTTTCTAAGGTCTGGTCCCTCCTCCCACCCATCTCAGGTCCTCCCAACCCACCAATAAAAGGACGGGGCTGGAGACTCCTACCTAACCAGCTTCTTTGGAGAGTTTTAAAGTCATGCGTGCGCCTGTCCACATTCTATTCCCTGGCCTCCCCAGTATAACCCTCCCTGGTCTTTCACTCTCATTTTTTCCATCTTTGCAGGCTCCACTCAGAAGAATTAGGAGGCCCCCCACTTAAGAAGCTGAAACAAGAGGTATACCTTCCAGGGGTTGTGATAGCCTGCCCCAACTTCCCTCCTTGCTAGGTCCTTATTTCCCTATTCTGGGCATCCACAGGTCGGAGAACAGAGTCACCCTGAAATCCAGCAGCCTCCCCCTGGCCCTGAGTTGTATGCACCTCCATACCGCCCCAGCCTGGAGGAGGACAATGCCAGTCTATCTGGGGAGAGTCTGGACGGACACTTACAGGGTGAGTGTGCATTAAAGCGCTTCCCTCTTCATTGTGCCATTGTGCAGGTGGGCTGGCTGGAGGGAGGATGGGAGGGTGGAAGGAGCAGGCTGGGAATCACTGCCTGGAATAGGGCTGGGAGGCCTGGCTGGATGGGAGCAGAAGGACCTAAGGGTGTCCGGCTGTGTGGTTGAGGGTGGGGTTCTGTTGGCTGCAGCCCCTTACCTGACCAGTGCCCATGCCCACAGCTGTGGGGTCGTGCCCCAGGCTGACGCCGCCCCCTGCTGACCTGCCCCTGGCATTGCCAGCTCACGGGCTATGGAGCCGCCACATCCTGCAGCAGACATTGATGGACGAGGGGCTGCGGCTCGCCCGCCTCGTCTCCCACGACCGTGTGGGCCGCCTCAGCCCCTGTGTGCCTGCAAAGCCACCTCTCGCAGGTGAGGCAGCCAGGAGTGCTGTCCCCAAGCACTCTATCCACCCAGGCCCTGAATAGCAATCTTGGTGTCCTGGGGCCAGGGTGGGAGGGAGAGGATACAATTGCCAGAGAGGACAGTAGGAGGAGCTCCATTTAACAGTCTCAAGGTAGAGGAGAGGACCCCACTGGGCCCTTCCAGCTGGAGGGGGTGGGCCCTGGTGGAGATCTGTGAAGAAGAAACTGGGGGCAGAAAGGAGACAGAGAAGGAGGCATGAAGGTGAGTGGGAAGGAAGGAAGGTCAGCATCAAGTAGGGAAGCTTGGCTAGAAGCTCACTAATGCAGGGAGGTCAAGCAATCTGGGCGTAGTGGGGTTGGGGCTGCCCCGAGGAGCCCAGGACGGGTTGCTCTGTGAGTGGAGGGGGCTGGGGGAGTGGGCCAGCAGAGGGCCGGGCATCGGCTGGGCTGAGAGTGACGCAGCAGACAAAGCCACCAACCCTGGCTTGGTATTTTTAAACTGTGTGTGGGTGGGAAGTGGGGGCGGGGACTGGAAGGGGGGCTCTTTTTGAAGGAGGAGCTCAGGCTAGCTTCCTATGTTCCCCCTGATATGGCTATCAAAAATCTTAGGGGGGCAATGGCAGGGTGGGTAGGGCCTAGGAGGGGGCCAGAGATGAGTGGGGGTGGAGGAGTGTATGAAGGGGGAGGGGGAGAGGTCAGAGCCAAACCACCCCCGCAGCTCCTGACAAAACCAGAAATTCCAGTAGAGCAGAGGCGGCAGAGACAGAGAAAGAGAAACATACAGAGACAGAGAGCTACACAAGGCCAAAAGTGGGGAGGGCTTGCACACATTGTGCATGGGACACCCCGCGTACACTTGCAGTGGGCAGGAGATAGTAATTCTATAAAGTGAGCTTGTCTTCACAGCTCTCTCTGCCCCTCCCCCTACCCGCAGTCACCTCTGTCCAAGCCTCCACTCAGTATCCCCTAACTGTTCCTTTTCCCTACAGAGTTCGAGGAAGGGCTACTGGACCGCTGCCCAGCCCCAGGACCCCATCCTGCATTGGTGGAGGGTCGAAGAAGCAGTGTGAAAGTAGAGGCTGAGGCCAGCAGGCAATGAGGGTGGACAGGGCTTCTCAGACCCGGGAACCAGACTTCTGGCTCGCACAGACTCCCCGCTGTCCATCCTCGGAATCCAGTCGCCACCCTGATCCTTCCGCTGCCCTTCTCCTGCGTCCGCACCTGCTCCGTGGGCACAGGACTATGGGGCTTCAAGCAATAATGAGCAGGGGTCTGGCAAGAGGACACGAAAAGGGTGCGTGGTGCCCCCTCACCCCCACCCAGGCAAGCGGCGAGGACTCCGCCTCAGGGCAGTGGGGTTCTCCCCGCCCTCCCCGTTCCCACTCTCTAGGTGGCCCCCAGTGGTGTGAGCAGTCAGACTCAGTTTGGACATGGGGAAGGGGGACTTCCCTGGGAAGGTCCGGCAGCTAAAAGTGGCAACATTTCTCCCCAGAAAGGGGGCCCTAAGAGCACTGGACCTTTCCTCCCCTCCCTGTCCCCATTTTTGTGCTTCTAGTTTATTTCTTTAATTTAATGAGTGCTGCAGTTTGCCCACATACACCCTTTTCCTCCCCCGTCCTCAGCAATTCTTTCCTCCTGCCCTCTGAGGGAGGTGGACAGGGGGTCTCTTACCAGCCCCCTAGAGGCCTGGGTCAGATTCAGGGTCTCCCCAGGTGGGGCTGGACCACAACACCTGTCTCAGCACTTAGAGCATCTTTCTTTTCAGATTGTGTACAGTAGATTATTTATTTTGTTATTTTGGAATAAAATTTATTTTATGGCTTAGGATCCATGACCCCACCCGCCCCCACCCCGCCAGAGGGCAAATGGGTGATGTGGGGTGGAGAGAGTGGGGGGAAGCTGGCAATACAGGGGGAACTAGAAGAGAAGCAGTGGGCAGAGCCCCCAACCCCCTGGAGGGCCACACAGTGAAGGCTGGATGCCACTTTCACCCCTGGCTCTGGGTGACATCGAGGGTGTAAAGACACCAAAAGCTTACTTATAGTAGATGTCACTGCTACACAGATCCCCTGTGTAGAGTCCCATTCAGAACAGGACAGTGGGGTTAGCATATGTCAGAAGCTGCCATTCGTGTTGTGTCTCACGGTGTCTTGATTTTGAATTTGTGTTGTCACACAGGTAAAAGCAGATAGATGTTCCATGTAGTCCTATACAAGTGTCACCTCTCCATAGTCAGCAGGTCTGAATATACACTTTTTTTCACACATTCACACACAAAGAAGCTTGGCCCTTTACACTTCGTTCTCACCTGTGTGCCAGGCCTCCATCTGACCAGAATCTGAGGCCTGGGGGAATTTACATTTTGTTAATCTGAGCAAAATCACTGTCGGTAACCACATGCCTAGGCTCCTCACAAGGCTTCCCTGCGCTGCTCCCCTGGACCCCCAGAGCCAGCTCCCGGGTGCACGCTGCTTTGTCCCAGGTTTCTGGTGCAGACGTGCCCGTGTCTGCGTGCATGTCAGGCGCTGGCTGTGCGTGGAGAAGCGCTCCGTGCCCTAACCTGTGCTCTTACCTAGCCACCTTTCTCTCGGCCTCAGCCTCTGCGAGGAGGCTCCATGGGCAGCAGCGTGTGTGTTGCAGGAGCAGGCACGTTAGGGCACGTCTCACTTTGGAGCCTGGACTTCTTCCAGTGGTGCAAGAGGGGATGGTGTGTGATAGGAAGGAAGGAAGGTGAGGAATGAGTCTCCCCACCATGTGTTCCCCTGACAGTCTTTCCTCCTGGAGCAGCTGGAGACGGCCGTTGCCTCTGCTAGCCATATCTGGAGCAGGTCCATGGAGACAGCAGAGTTGTCACTGGGCTCGCCCAGTGGGATCACCAACTGGGGTTGGCCCTGAGGTCCAGGTGGGACATTGAGATCCCAGACTGCCCGTAGGGGGAGGGCTGCAGGAGGGGCTGGGCTCCCAAGGACCCTCCCCCTGCCTCCCCTTGGCCTTCCAGGAGGAGCTTGGTGAGGTCTTGCTCGGTGGGAGGTAGCAGGGCAGGGAACATGTCTTCTTCAACCCTGCAAGAAGGGAGAAGCAGCGAAGTAGCCACAGCCCCTGTGCCCCCAGCTTCCACCACCCCAAGACCACCACTCACCAAGTGCCCGGGTGGTACCGTCCCACTGGCTGATTTAGACAGCTGTCTTCATCCATGGTCACGTCAACAGCATGCCCTTGAGGCTGGCACGGCATCAGGCCCCTGCCATCGATGAGAAAAGAAAATGGAGGGTGAGCCTCAGAAAGAATGGGAAGCAGAGGTTGGGAAGGGTTTTCACTCACTGGGGGTGAGGCTGGTCAAAGGGCAGGCTTATCTGGCTCAGTGGAGGGGGCATCTGCAGGTGACTCCTGGAGGCAGGAAGAAGAGCACGATCAGAGGAGAGAGACCCGGGCAAAGCCTGGGTGTCGCAGTCAAGTTCCCTGAGCAAGGGAGTGAGCTGCAGCGCCCTGTCACGACTAGGCTGCTCCGGGGCTGTGTGGCCTCAGGTAGGCCATTTCTGTGCTCCGAGCAGTCTTTGCATCCAGAGTATGGATCAGCCATATTCTACTGCTTTGGACTGAACTTCCATATCTGTAATACCCCCTAGTCCTCATCTGTCTCAGCTCTGGGAAGGCAGATGCTGGGCCTTGACAAAAAGTAAGTGTTAACATGGAGAAGAAAAGTGTCTGGGCCCAAAATCAACACGGTAAGGGCTGGGCACTGAGATGGAGCCCACGGTTAGCAAGTGCCAGTCCCTGGATTTAATTCCCAGCACGGCAATGAAAAAGTAAATAAATGACAGAACAGATAAGTAATAATGGGCTTCAGAGCTAGTACAGAAAATACTAATAATACAGCTCTAGCTATGAGCTGAGCATAGTGCTCAGCTCTAGACTGACTTTTATTTATTTATTTTTTAGCTATACTGAAAATTGAACCTGGGGTCTTTACATACCCCGGTCCCACTTTTTGAGAAAGGACCTCATTAGCTTAGTTGCCTAGGCTGTTGCCACCTCCCTGAGTGCTGGGATTACGATATTACGAACTCATTTACCTTTCACAATAACAATAATAATCCTGTGCCAAAATGGCCATTTTTATGGCTCATTTTCAGAAGAGGCATCAGAGATTAAATGATATGCTCAAACTCAGCAGGATGCAGTGCTAGAATTTGAATCCATGAAACTTGGCTTTTAGCCCCACCCTCCTCAAAGTCCTGGCAGATGGCAGTGCCCTGCCCCACCCCCCAAGGTTCTGACTTACTCCTGGAAGGCTGGAAGCACGTTCACTGACTCGTCTTGGGGGAGGCCTTGATACGGTGGGAGGGGATGAGAATGTGGGGGGTACACTGGGGCCCTGGGGAAAGAAAGTAGATATCCACATACCAGCTGTTCCCCTGGCACCAAACCTGGGGAATAGGAATCCCTTTCACAGAAAGGAAAATTCCCTGCTCAGCCCTCAACCCCAGCTCTCCCAGCTGCCCACCCGAAGGCCTGTCTGCACAGACCACGCCCGTTCCTGTCTTTCCTCACATCCTATCTTGGCTGAGCTGCATGCTCACGGATGGGTCAGGGGTCATTCCAAGGTCGTAAGAGGGTACCATGGCAGGCATCGGGGGCTCTGGGGTGGGAAGAGGCTGGTCCCTGAAGAAGAGAAGGAAGCACATGTAATGAAGGCTGGCAGAAAGGACTGAGGCTGCCCCTCCTTCCTGGAGGTAAGTACCAGCCCTGGGCCCCACCCACCACTAATGCCACCACACTCACCTTTCTACAGTCATCTTGATGGTGGCTGGAACATAACCCCTGCCATCCTTACCCATCTGCTCAGCTGTTGGAATGAAAGAGGGGCAGCCATGAAGTCCTCTAGGTTAGGGAGGAAAAGGGCTCAAAAGGGTAAGGGTAGGGCCGAGGGGCAGGTGGCAGAGGAGCTACAAAAGTGAGGAAAGTCAGGGGTGACAGGGCAGGCAGGTAGGGGACAGGTGTGGCTGGGAGCTGGCCGAGGTGTGCCACGGGAAGGAATGGAGTGCCGGAGCTAGCTCACGCTTGTAGTGGCTCCGGAACGCTTCGTCCTTGGGTTTCTTGGGGTAGAGGTTTTTGAGCTGAGCAAGATCCCGGATTCGGTCCCCCAGTGAACGAATGGACAAGTCTTTGGCAGAGAATGGCTGGATGTTCTCGATCTGTGGTGAACCTATGAGAGGGATAAGATGCTGGTCTTTTCTGTCTGATCTCCCCTTCCCAGCTTAGAACAGGACCCATTCTCAGCCACCACAGCAAGAGAAAGCAGACTTCAGGGTCGGGCTAATGGGAGAGGGAGACCCTCTAGTCTTCACTGCCAGGAACTCATAGTGAGAGATGGAATTTCTAAAGTAGAGTAGAGAAGTTAGACCTAAGGAGACACTTCCTGAAGACCAAGTTGGCATCAAGAATGCCAGGTCATTTCCTTCCCAGAAGAAACCTGACAAAAACAGAAGTCCAGAGGCAAAAGACCGTCCGAGGTGACCTTACCATCCTGGCCCCTGATGACATGAGCAATAGTGATGCCCCCAATCTCTGAGTCACTGAAGCGAAGCAGGAACGTTCCATCGGGCTCATTGAGAAGGAGACTAGTGACGTACTGTTTGCTGATGAAGCCGATGATCAGCCTGGCCAGGGTGAAGAGGACAGGGTGTGGGCACTGGGTGTGGAGAGGGAGCCTGAGGTGCAGTGCCTCGGTCCACCTAGGACAGGGAGGAACTCACCGGTCTGACCAGTAACTCCGGAGACAGCGTTTGGTGAGGTCGAGGACACCATCGAACCACTGCCAAAAGGTGAAGCCCCGGCCCAGCAGGATCTCCTAGGGGGTCACGGGGAGAGCTGGGGTGAGCAGGGTGGATAGAGCTGTAGCCTGCTTAGGGGAACCACTGGGCTGTGCAACCCCGTATCAGAGTCAGAGGCTGAGGGACTAAATGTCAACAGCCAACACTCATGTGGTGTGTCAGCCACTATTCCAAGTCTTTCTATGTATTATTTGATCTTTACAAGGGTATGGAGAAAGATACTATTTTAATTCTTTTTTGTTGTTGTTTTTTTTTTTGTTTTTGAGACAGGGTCTCACTTTGTGGTTCAGGCTGGCCCTGAGCTCAGCCTCCAACTCACATCACAGCAATCCTCCTGCCTCTGCCTCCTGAGTGCTGGGATTACAGGCATGAGCCACCACGCCCAGCACTGTAGTATGTGGTACGGTTGCTGCTGGGCGTGAGTCTCCACGCCCAGTATGGTATGTGGTTACCAGGGATCGAACCCAGGTCCTTGCGCTTGCAAGACAGGCGCTAGAACCCCTGAGCTAACTCCCTAGCCCTGCTATTTAAATTCTATCTTATGGAAGTTGATTATGGTCAAATGATTTGTCCAAGTCCACAAAACTAGTGAGAAGCAGCGCTGGGATTTAAGCCCCAGCCATGTGGTCCTAGAAAGCCTCAAAATCCATTTGCATGCTACCTTGACTATGATGCCTGGTACAAATGAATTCAGATGAAATTGACCTCCCAGCTGTAATCATGCTGCTCCTTTTCTAACACATCCCCTGGCCACATGGGCTTTGCTTTCTTCCTTTTAAAGAAAAAAAAATTAGAAAGCAGTGCAGGGCTGTGTGCCCCCGGCTGGGTGTCAACAAGACACTAGAACTCCTTCTCATGTTCTCGTCTTGAGCCTCCTCAATTTGAAGTCAGTAAAATACAAAAGTTAAGAGCAAGAGTCAGGCAAGGCACAGTTGTGTGAGCTGTCAATCTAGTTACTCAGGAGACTGAAGCAGGAGAGTCACAGATTTGAGGCCAGACTTGGCAAGTTAGTGATACTCTGTCTCACACAAAAAGGAGGCAGATGTAGCTCAGTGGTACAATACGTTTTTAAAACATAGTAAGGCCTCGGGTTTAATCTCAGCACAAGAGAAAAAAACAAAAACAAAAATAAGAGTCAGGCAAGGGATGCCATCCTAGCCATGGCATTCACCTGTGTGAGACCTTGGACAAACTACTTAACTCCTCTAAACATATGTTCCTCACCTGTAAAATGGGGATTAAAATGGTATCTACTTCAAAGGGAAGTTGGGAAGATTGAGACAACATCTGTGAAGTGTGAAACACAGTCCCTGCATCTAGTGAGCTGTCAGCACATGGTACCAGCATCACAGCACAAGTGCCTATGGGCTTTACTAGTTTCTACAATAGGAACTATTTTCGAACTGTTTTTAAAGTCAGTTTTTTAAAGCAAGCTCTGTTTACCAGCAATCTGGGTTAGTTATACAAGTCACTGGTCAGGGAAGGACAGAAGGCCCCCTAGACCAAAACTTAAATGACACCAAAGAATACAACCTCTGGGGTGACCTTAGAGTAGAGGGATTTTCCTTCCTTGGCCACGACTAGGCCTTCCTGATGGACTTGGTGGGGCTCTGTGAAGGTCTCAGGGGTCTATCCCTGCACACAGGCTGGAGACACCTTGAATGCCCTGAGGATGAGGAACTCGAGGGTGAGAGGTCCACAGAGCAGAGGAGTGACCTTGTTAAACTGTGACCAGGACACGCAGCGGTGCTGGAAGGCCTCCATGCTAAGGCTGTTGTCGTTGAAGATCTTCTGGGCCAGGAAGAGGAAATGCTCTGGGAGCAGTCCCCGGTTGGTCCCCACCTCAGCCATGAACTTGAGGTTCAGAGTTTCACACATCTTCTCCCAGGGCACCCGCTCTACCACGACAAAGGGCACACGGTCCTGGAGGTAGGAGAAAGCACCTCAGGCTTCCTAAGCCAACTTCATCCTTCCCATCTTCCCAACCTGCCCTCCGGGCAGGCTTCCTAAGCTGGCTCCCAAACGGTGTACCCAAACGGTACTTTTGCTACCGGAGCCTCTGGTACTGTGGCATGACTGCTGTTAGGACTCGGATGAAACAGGAAGCCAGGCCCAGGAGAAGGAGCTGAAGTCACACACATTTGTATGACTGCCACCCACTAGCTAACACCTCCCCAAGTTAGAACCAATTCTGCGCCCCTCCCTCACGCTGGCTCTTTCCTTACCATTTCAGAGAAGGCATTGTCCCACAGGATAGTGGCTTTGGCATTGTTGTCTTGGTTGCCATGGACAATGACCACCAGGGGCAGAGACAGGGCCTGAAGAAGTGAGGAGTTTTCTCATTAGTGGAGCGGGAGGGGACCCTAGGAGGCCGGTGGTTGGAAGAGACTCATAGGACAGAGTTAAAGAGCTTTGGACGTGTGACTCAATGCTTTGTGAAGCTCCGTGGGAGCCCTAACATAGAGCAGTGGTTCTGAGTGAATGCCGTAGAGCAGACTTCCGGGCTCAAATGCCAGCCTCCACTCTTAGTAGCTGTGTTACCTGGACAAACTACTAATTCTCTCCACGTTCCAAAGTCCTTATCTGTAAAGTGAGACTAGTAATACAGAACACTAAGACTTACAAACAAGTTCTGTTCTGGGAGAAGGTTCGTAAGCTGGATTCATTGGTAAGTCTGACAAAATGAGTCTTACACACCTTTGATATAGATATACAATGGAGAGCATATAAAAACTAAATGAAAGGTCCCTTCCTATCTGTGAAAGTTTGCAGCTTGAATGTTCATTAGTCAGGGATTTACCGCATACCTACTCTTTGATGTCACTGTGAAAATCAAGTGTGTGTGTGTGTCTGTGTGTGTCTGTGTGTGTGTGTGTGTGTGTGTGTGTAAACAGTCCCTGGCGTGTAAAAAGTGCTTGAGAAGAGCTAGTTGCTACACAAGCTTCCTCAGTGAGTGCTCCGTAACCTTGCGCCCTCTCCTCACCCTGGCGACAGTGAGCACAATCCCAGACTCATGAGGTACAGAGCAGTTAGGAGGCGTCCCAGTGTCTGGCATAGATAAGGGGGACTTGGGTCCCAGGCTGACTGACGTGGGGGTGGTGCCAAGGCATACCTGGAGCTGGATAGGGAGTTTATTGGGGCCTATCACAAAGCTGGTGGAGAAAAGCACCGCACACTTCTCCTCGGTGACAGATTCCGTGCCCTTCCGCTCACACCGCTTGATTTTCTTCAGGAGCTACAAGGGGATGAGGCCAGCAGCGTGAGCTTCTAAGGGCAAATCATTTCCTCAGGGCTCCCAGACCCTCCACCCAGGACCCAGCCTCCCCCTCCCTGTCCTTGCACCCAAGGGCCCCTCACCAGGTTCTTGAAGAGGGCAGAGCAGCAGTTCCCAGGAATGCTGTTCTCCAGCGGCACAGTGTTGTTGATGATCTCCCCAGTGCTCTCTCTGCCAGGGGCCAGAAAGTGAAGGCTCATCTCAGCTGGGCCAGGCACGGGGAGGAGCTTCAGCCCGGGAGGACTGTGTGGAGGACTCCCATTGTCACTGGCCCGTATCTCTATGTCCCTGCTTCAGTGGTTTTGTTTGTGGTGCTGGGGAGTGAACTCAGGTTCTCCCATGTGCTAAATGTGTGCTGTGCTGCTAAACAATTGCCCACCCCTAGCTCCCTGCTTGGGGTTCTGCTTGTTCTTCCGTTGTTTGCTTGCTTTTGAAACAGAGTCTTGGGGATTTAACTCAGTGGTTCCAGCACCTACCTTGCAAGCACAAGGGCCCAGGTTCGATCCCCCCCAGTAACCACACACAATAGTGCCAGGCATGGTGACTCTCACTCACCAGCAATCAGAACACATACCACAGTGCCAGGCATGGTGGCTCACACCTGTAGTCCCAGCCCTTGAAGGGCAGAGGCAGGAGGATGGCTGTGAGTTTGAGGCTGGCCTTGGCTACATAGTGAGTTCAGGGCCAGCCTAAACTAAAAAGCAAGACCTTGTCTGTAAAAAAAAAAACCAAAAACAAAACCAGTCTCACTGTATAGTCCAAGTTGGCTTGCCCTCAAACTCATAGCCATCCTCTTGCCTCAGGCTCCTGAGTGCTGTGATTACAGGTGTGCACCTCTATGACTAGCCCACCTCTTGGATTCTTAAGAAAGGATGCCTATTTTGGTCAAATCCTGATGCCCCTGCCCCCACTGCACACTGCATGGATCCCTTTTTTCCCTCTGCCTCCACTGTCTGGAGTCTCCACATGCCGAGTTCCTTCCACACTTTATTTTATGATGCCAACCACCTCCTGGGTCCCCTTGGCTCCATCCCCCCAATAAGCCTCCTCCAGTCCTTGGTTCAGCCCTACTTACGTGCCAGCCCCAGGTCCCTGGGGCATACTCAGCTCCCTCGCCTGCTTCTCAGTCACCATGTCTGCCCTGACCAGCGGAGGCTTGGCTGGAGCTCCCAGGAACCTCAGGCCCAGCAAAAACCGAACTCCAGCCTGGAACTTAGTCTGAGTCTTCAGAACCTGGGGGGGCTGCTTCTCCACCAGGAAAGAGCTGGAGGATGTGAGGAAGACACAGCAGGAGTCAGGGGCTGGGTCCATGCTGGCGCCTGTCTCACAGTACTAACCCGCCCCTCAGGGCCAGCTTGGGCATGCTGGGGGTTCATAGGGCACACCTGGTGACAAGAGTCTGCAGGATTTCATCCAGCCGGTGAATCAGCGATGCCCGGGTCTTGTGCTCAAGCTCCCCACCAGCTGCCCCTATCTCCTGCTGTAGCTGGGAATAAATGTCCACCAGGCTCTCACACCTGGGGCCAGGACAGCGGTCAGGGAGCACAGGGTACAGGATAGATGTCTGCTCCAGCCCATCCCCCTTTCTCTAAGTCCAGGGAGAAGACAGGAATAGGATGGACAGTAGTGTGGATGAAGGTACCTGAGCCGAAGAGGGCTCAGGGCCCCGCTTTGTATGGAAGGCTCACCCTCAGTTACTAGACTCTCTGTGGAAAAGGGGCTGCCTCTTCCCAGGGCCTTGGTACCCAGGACAGCTGCCTGCATGAATAGTGCTGAAGGAAAAACTGGAAAATTCCCTACCCACCAGGCCAAACAGAATAAGCCCCCCAAACCCCAGGCATAGGACCAGAAGACAGAAGCACAAGTTGTACGAGCCCCTACTTGTGATCCCTGGACTGAGCTCACTGGTACAGATACAGCCGGGCACTTCCCTGCTGGAACTGGCTGGTCTAATTCATCCCACCCCAAGGCCTGCCCTAGCTGGCTTCTCTCTCACTTCTGGTATCCTCTGGCAGGGATGGCAGGTGACCTCCCTCAGCAATCCCCTCCTTTCCCATTAGCTAACCTCTCCTGCAGTGTGGCCAGGCTCTCCTCAAAGGGTGCACCATTCCCTGCCAGCTGCTGCTGCCGTTTCCAAATCTGGATCCTCTTCAGCACCAGGGTCTGAGCCACCTCCAGCTCCCTAACCATCTCCTGCAGCAGTGTGGCCAGGGCCTAAGGACAAGGAGGGGCCTGAGCCGGAGCCACAAACTCCCTCCCCACCCCGCTCCCCGGCATGTGGCTCTTTTCATTTCCCTGCTATACCCTCTTCTGCTTGTGTCTCTCTGACGTTTAACTTCCATTTCTCCCAATCGCATTCTGTGCTCTGTCTTCATCTCACAGTCGATCACTTACCTCACTCGGCCCAGTCCCATTGGCAGGAGTATCCATCAAGCTGTGCAGAGACACTAAGGCGGAGGCAGAAGTCGGGTATGCAGAGAGAATGGAAGTTCAGTGAAGCTGAGATCTAAAGGAAATCCCTCCCACACACTGCCCCGAAACATCCCATCCGAGGGCTCCAGGCCCGGCCAGCACCTTGTCCAGCCTCAGTGCCCTGATGCAGGGCTTCTCGGAGAAGGTGGATCTCCCCAACCCGGTGCTGCAGCCTCTGCAGGGCTGTGTTAAACTTGAGCTCTTCTTGCTTCAAATGGTAGGTCATGGGCAAGTGGTGGAACTGCACAGGAGGGACAGATGCTAAGAGGTGAAACTCTGCCCATCTTTCTATGCTGGCCTTTACTCTCTGCTCTGCAGGAAAACATAGGGTCTCTTCTCCCCTTTTTTTCTGACCTTTCTGGACTCTTCTAGGGATAAGACCTTTCTCCTCGAAGAACCAGCTTCTTCCCCCTTGCTTTTTCTTCCCAGGCCTCATTATTCTCAGTCTTTAACCTGAAGCTTCCTTGAACTTGCAAAGATTCTACTCTGACTCCAGGGACTTTCTTTGGTCATCCTGGGCCCACAGCACTGAGCCTTTTGTGATTTTCTTATTCTCTCTAGTTTCATATGCATCAGTCTGACGTCACACGGAGTTGTGTTAGGGTGGGAAGTCGGGTATCACAATACCTGCTCCATAACAGCTTTTTTCTCTCCTTGAAGTATTTGTCTGAAAGTAGCAACAAGCTTCAGGGGGTCCCTCTGATATATGTTCTGTGGAAGGAACAGCAGGGAGCAGTTAGCCTGGCTCGGATGCATGTAGTCTTCCTCCCCCTCTGATGCCCAAGCTCCTATTCACACAAGCACTGAAAGGCAATATAATTGTAGATTCCACAAATTTTAGGCATTTGAATGTTTTTAAAATCTGATTCGTATGCTAACTAGCAGCTAACCACAGAAACACTATTTTGCTTTCAACATTCTCCACCACCCAACCAATTTTCTTTTAGCAATCCAAGCTTACCCAGTTCCAACTGATCCCCACCCTCCTCGTCCCTTCCCTCCTGCCCACCTCCAGGGTGCTGACATGTTGCAAGATGGCATTTCCCTCTCCCTGCTCTCCTGCAGAAGCCTGAAGACGCTGGACAGTGGCTGAAAGTAGGGCGCTGGCCACATTGCGACAGAAGGCATCTGAGTTGACCAGGAACTCCCTGTGGGATGATCAGGAGGGGGCAGGGGGTGGCCTCAAGCCTCAGCTCTCCTGATCCTCTAGCCTCTTCCCTCTCCTTATTCCCTATCTTGGTCCTCTACAGCTGTCACTCAGGTCCCTTGCTTCTCAATCTTTCAGCTGCTGTGAAAAGTGGCTCTGCCCCACTGCTGACCTCATTCCTTTTATTTTTTATTTACTTATGTATTTTTTTCATTTTTTATTTTTTTTGAGACAGGGTCTCGCTTTGTAGTTCAGGCTGGCCCTGAGCTCAGCCTCCAACTCACATCACAGCAATCCTCCTGCCTCTGCCTCTCGAGTGCTGGGATTACAGGCGTGAGCCACCACGCCCGGCACTGTGGTATGTGGTATTGGTTGCTGCTGGGTGTGAGTCTCCACACCCAGTAAGGGTATGTGGTTACCGGGAATCAAACCCAGGTCCTTGGGCTTGCAAGACAGGTGCCGGAACCATTGAGCTAAATCCCCGGCCCTACTTATATATTTTTTGAGACAGAGTCTCCCTTTGCAGTTCAGGCTGGCCTTGAGCTCACTATGTAGCCCAGGCAAGCCTCGAACTCTCAGCAATCTCCTTACCTCTGCCTCATTGTGATATGTGGACACCAGGCATTGAACTTAGGACCTCATGCTTGCAAGGCAGATGCTGGAACCACTGAGCTAAGTCCCTGGCCCCCTCCCTCCTTTTTGTCTCAGAGTCCTGAGAAGCAGAATGTCCACAAGCCAACATACATAGCCTGTCCCTGCTCAGTCTAAGCCACCACAAGTGCAGGAATGGGTCCCAAGTTCCAAATTTCATGCGATGGAGGGATATAAAGAACAGCTGGGGAACTGGGGAAGAGGGGACATGGACAGCAAACTCACCAAGGCTGGTTCTCAAGCCAGTCACCTAAGAGATGCCTCAGGTGCTGAGGAAAGTCAACATAGAGCCGCTGTAGTTTTTCTGGGGACATCTTGGAGACCAGACTCCACAGAGACATGATCTGGGGCTTGGAGGGTGCCTAGAAAAAAGAAACAAGGCCATCTGAAGAAGCTGCAGAGCCAGATATGGTAGAAGGCTGAGGCAACAGGATCTTGAGTTCAAGACCAGCCTGGGCTACATCATGAGTTCATGGCTGGCCTGAACTACATAGCCAGACCCTGTTTAACAAAATAAGAGGCACCTGAGAAACCTGGCTTAGCTTCTGAGGCAGCCTCAGACCCCTGTAAATGGCCCTCCTACATATCATCCCTATTAACACAGCCACTGGCACCTTTGGTCAACATCTAAGACAGGGTAACATCTTCAGTAATAGGTAGTTATGGGAAATGGGGGTGAGAAGCACTGAGCAGTAGGTAGGGAGTAGTGTGACAAGGGGATGCAGGGCAGTAGGGGAGCTTTAGAAATGGCTCAGGTTCTATGAACAAGGAGCCTCCATTCGCAGGGCTTTGATTTTCTTATCCATTACATATGAGAACTGAATGAGTTGAGAACTTTCTAAACTTTTTAAAGCAGTTGACAATTTTAGTGGGGTTTTTTTGTTTTTGTTTTTTTTTTGAGACAGGGTCTCGCTTTATAGTTCAGGCTGGCCCTGAGCTCAGCCTCCAACTCATATCACAGCAATCCTCCTGCCTCTGCCTCCCAAGTGCTGGGATTACAGGCGTGAGCCACCACGCCCAGCACTGTGGTATGTGGTACTGGTTGCTGCTGGGCATGAGTCTCCATGCCCAGTATTGTTATGTGGTTATTGGGGATTGAACCCAGGCCCTTGTGCTTGCAAGACAGGCGCTGGAACCACTGAGCTAACTCCCCGGCCCGACAATTTTAGTTTTTAATTTATGAAATCCCAATACAGTAGTCCCCCCTTCTCTGGATGGGATATACTCCAAGACATTGTATGAATACTTGAAATTGCTGATAGTACCAGAACATCTTATATCTCTTATATGTTTTGTTGCCTTTTTTTGTTGTTGTTTTGTTTGGTTTTTGGGGGTTTTTTTTGAGGCTTTGCATTGGATTACATCTTCAGCTCTATTTTATTTTTTATTTTTGAGATTGGGTTTTGCTAAGTCATTCCATTGCCCAGAGTGCTGGATTCCAGGCATGTGCCACCATGCCCAGCTTGCTTTATCCTACACATAGGCACCTATCATGAAATTTCATTCATAAATTAGGTAGAAGACAAAATTAATAACTAGTCATACAATAGAGCAATTATAAGACTACTATAATAAAAGTTACTTACAATTTAAGAATTGCTTATTTCTAGCATTTTCCATTTAATATTTTCAGAGTGCGGTTTACTGAGGATAACTGAAACTGTGGAAAGTAAAGCCACAGGTCAGAGGGGACTAGAGTACATAAACTAATTCAGTGTGGTGGTGTGCGCTTATAATCTAGCACTCCGGGAGGCCAAGGCAGAAGCACCACAAATTCAGACTCCCCCAGACAACTAAGACATAGAGTGATATCCTGTTTTGTTTTGTTTTTTTTTAAGTCTGGAAATATAAATCTTCTTACAGGGTTCAATTCCCAGGTACACCCCCAAAAGGTATAAAACTGGAGTGTGTTGAAGCCAACTGTGAAAAGCCTAAAACTCTACTGTATCTACTTCCCCTCTCTCTGCCTCCTGATCCACTTTGTCCCCTGAAAACCTCTCAAAATTCTGTAGTTCCATTAGATGGTTGATAAACCACCAGGCCATATGATCAAGGGAATTGCAGAGTGATAATAATTACTATTTATTAGGCACTTATTCTATAGGAAGTATTATGTTCTGTTATCTTCTTGGAATCTCACAGTTTTCTTTCTGTACAAAAACCTAGGGCCCTGTGCATGCAAGGCAAGTGCTCCAGGCTGAGCTACTCCAGACCCTCACACCAATTTTTATATGTCTTTGTTCCCTTTTATAGATGAAGAAAACCCTGGCTCAAGGAAGGTTCCCTAACTTGCCCAAGGCCACTTGGCAGATGAGTAGGAAAAATCAGGTTCTGGCATCTGAGTAGGGATTAACCTCTACAATCCATCGATTCCAGCTCCAAAACCCCATAATCCTCAAAAAGGGAGTGTGCAAGGAGATGGAGAAAAAAGAAAAGTGGGGAGATGGAAGGAAAAGGGTAAAGGAAACCGGAGAAACAGTAGGATTGGTCGGTCTGGCACTGAGGGGCTGAGAAGAGGGAAGAAGAATGCTAGGGGCTAGTAGGCCAAGGGGAAAGAAGCAAAGCAGAAGAGAGGCAAGGAGGAGCAGGAGAAGCAGGGGAGAACCTGGCTCCCATTTTGGAGGTCAGGGGCTGCAGGTGGGCTGGGTAAATCAGTAGTTTCGCAGTGGCCTCTGTCAGGTTGCTTCTCATAATGTCTCTCTTCCAGAGACAAGGATGAAGATGGACAGAAAACTCCCTAGATCTCCCCCAGTGCAGGAACCCCAAGCCCTCCTGTTGTGCTTTGAGTTCCTCGTCTCTCCCAGGGATCCCAGAGAGATGGCAAACACAGGCCCCTTATCTGGATATTACCATCCAAAGATCTTTTTGCTCCTCTCTCCCCAATTCCCACTTTCCAGAGCTCTTTTCTCCCCAAGGCAGAAGTCTTCCCCTCTCCTCTAGCAGGGCTTGAACCACTCTCCCTTCAGGGTGGGGCACCTTTGGAGGCTCCATCTCATCAGTATTTCAAATTCAAAGGAGTATTTCATTTCTCTCTTCTCTTTTTCTCTCATCTTCAGGGTGATCAGATTCCAGACCCTTGACCCCAACTCTACTGGAGTTTGGGGAGACCCCAAGCCACAGGCCGCCCCATTTCCTCTGCACCGCCTTGTTGAGTGAACAGCTTCCTGGCACGGCCTAGCTTCAGATTTCCAACTGTCCTCTCTCCCCAGTCACCAGGAAGCCACATTTCTCCCTACTGCTCCTCGGTAAGGAGACTGGGTCGAGTGATCTGACCAGGACAAGGGCTCCTTTTGCTGGACTGCCATGGTGCGAGGGGGCGGGACCGATGTTCTCTCCCAAACTCGAGGGGAAGCCCGCAGCCCAAGGTCTGCATCCACCAGCTCAGCGGCCTAAACCCATCACCTCCATCCCTATCGTCCCTGTCCCTTGCCTGTGAGACCACAAGACTGAAAATCCCAGAGAGCTTGTCTCAGTGGCCCACTGTATGTTTGTGGCGGGGACAAGGCACAGGGAGGTGGAGCCCACTCAGCACGAGGAGGGTTAATCCCTCGCCGCCCAGCCGCCCGCCCGCTGGGAAGTCTGGGCGTCTATGACAGCCAAACGTGCTGCAGTACTGAGGGGGAAATTCCCCCTCCTCTGGGGCACCATGAGGTCTAGTGGGGCTTGCTCGTCCCTCTCCTCTTTGGCCACACCTCTGAACCGGAACTTTTAGCGGGAGGCAGAAAAGGACTCTGACAAGGGCCCAGTGCCCACTGGCATCAGCCTCGTAGGGAGGGGCAGCCACTCCCCCCATCCGCAAAGGCACCCTCCCTCCCATCGTCTCCCCTAGCCCCTGCCCTGGAGACGCGAGGTGGAGAGAGTCACCCCCACTGGAGGAGGGCACAGGCCTGTGCCCACTCCGAATTCCTCTGAGAGTGGGAAACTGCCAAAACCCTGTGCCACCAGCTATCAACAGAGCTGAGACAAGTCTAGAGGACCGTGCGCCCCGCCCAGGGGAGGACCCCGGGGCCCGCTTCCCATCCCCCACCCCGCCCAGCCCCCACCCCCGGGCAGCCCCTCACCTCAGCACCCTCTGCCGTCTTCTCCCGCTCGGCGGCCCCTGCCTGGCTCGGTGCAGGGAGTTCAGGGCTGGCTCTGCGAGCACTCCCCTCCACCACCGCCGTCAAAAAGTAAAAACAAACAAACAAGCAAAAATCGCCACACACACACACACACACACACACACACACACGCACGCACACACACACGCACGCACACGCACACGCACACAGTCCTCTCCCGGCCTTCCTCCCCAGAGCAAGCAGTGGCTGCCCAGCCTGCTGTTTCCGGCTTCTCTTCTACCCAGGTCCCTCCCTGGAGCTCTGACGACACAGAGAAGAGAAAGTGGGCTGGAGGAGGAAGAGGAAGAAAGTGGGGTGAACATGTGTGCCTCCTGCGCTGGGTGGGGAATCACGTCGCTGAGGGGGTGCAGGCTGCAGTCGGGGCCTTCGAGCTGGCACCAGGGCAGAGGACCCCCACTCACTGCACCCCTCTGTGACAATCGGCTTCCCTTCCCGCGGTCTCCAGACGTGCCACCTCGCACGGCCTGGCTTCCACCTCCAACTTTCTCAGGGGTGCGGGCCACGAGGGAGCGGGCTCTCTGGGGCCTCTGGAGAAGCTAATCGCTGTGGGCCCGCGCTCCCTCCAGTGGAGGCCCCTGAAAAGCCGCGGGAGCGCGAGCTGGTCGGAACCCGAGTTCGCCTCAGAGGTCCCGTGACAGTGACAGCCGCCGAGGGGTGGGGGACCCCGGCGCAGAGATCTGGAAGCCTCGAGTCCCCGACCCGAGACCCCGGCAGTGTACCATCCTCAGACCCCCGGGTCGCCAGCACCAGCAGGGGTGCTGCCTGCCCAGCTCCGAGGGACAAGTTTGAATACGAATCTACTGCGCCGCCTTGGCGAAGTTCCTATCCGTTTCTGGGATAAATATTGAGACACACCCAGAAACAAACAAGCGCAACTTCCCCAAGCTACAAAACTCTCTCTCTCTCACACACACACACACACACACACACACACACACACACACACACACACGACTTGCTGAATCACCAACCTAATTAATGGAACGTTCTGCGTGCAGTTTTATCTATAGGAGGTTTTGAAGAAGAGCCAGAGACCGGGGGGGGGGGCGGTTGTAACCCCCCAAACCTGAGTTGAGCATGTGGAAAGGGTGGTGTCGGAGGGGGCGGGAGGAGTTTTCTCCCTTCCCCACTCTTTCCAGGGCTGGTAGAAGGGCCAAAGCTAGGCCTGTGCTGCCCCCTGGTGTCTGAGTTGATTTCTCCCCTTCCCATCCACACGGACCGCAGGGCAAGGTTGCGGGTCGCGCCAGTCAGCAGAGCGTAGGAACCCGCTGCAGAGTACCGCATATGAGCTGCTTGGGTGCAGATCCTGTGAACACTGCTAACTGCACAAGCCCAGGCA